>JAYMSL010000578.1:0-22790 GCA_036897195.1 Plantago coronopus
ACACTAGATTGAGAATCTGTTGATCAATCAATCATGTATCATTAGGGGCTCTTTTGTTCTTTTGTTTCTTGTATCAGGACCCTGCCTGTTTTGTCTTCTATTTAACAACTAATGTGCAGCAGAGTTTCCAGGAAACTACTGATGCTTTGAATAGGAACTGTGCTCAGGTGGTAAGAAGCTCGAATTCGCTGTATTTTAAGTGAATGTGATTCGAAAACTTCAGTTCTTGATCTTGATTGGCGTGATTCATTGACGAAGAACAAGCGACTCTACACAGAATGTAAGTCGTACGTAGTTTCTGTTAGTTGGGATTCAGGAATGCAAAGTTGAAGGAAGACGGAAAACCACATCCGTTGCTACAACTACACTCAATCAGTTCTTCGATAGGAAACACGTACGGCTGGAAATTTGTTTGGAATACACGATTATATCTCGACTGATGTGGCTGGTCGTGATCCCGATCGTCTACAAAGTATCATAAACACAGTGTTTTTGAGGGTAAACTTGTGATCTGGGAACAACCTGGGAATGGGATAAGATAGACAAAACAGATTAGGCAGGAATAAACACAGACTACTAGACGAAGTACAATCAAGGAATAATCCTAACCTTAATTATCCAAATATCCACTAATCCACCAAGCAAGAATAGTAGTCTAATCTACAGTAGTTTGAATGTTTGATTTGCATAAGACACGGATTAATGCAATTTTTAAAGATAATAAAGAAGAGGTAAACAAAGACTGGAGGGGTCAAGTAAAGATAAGAGTGACAAATTGGTGATACTTAACTTGTTTGAATCAAGAATTGTCTAATCATAAAAGGAGATTAACAAGACTAATTTGAAGTAGATTTGCTAATCTATATCTATAATAATACTATATCCGCCGAGTTGTTCAATATAACTTTTTCTTTTTCTGAGCTAATACAAGTTTTTTTTTAATTTTATGGGAACCGCAGTCATCACTACTCTCCGGATGTGCACTGGATAAACTCATAAACCCAATTAATTTACGCACATAAAATTGGGAAACTTGCAGGCCGGTACCAATCCTTGTGAGTATCCAGTCTCCTCTTGTAAGATTCGAACATGTAACTAAGATGAAAGTTCACCTCTCTTTTAACTAATTGAACCAACCCTTGCAAGTATCCAGTCATAAATACTTGTATGCGTCATTTTGATAAACGGTATGTGGATTTTTCGGAACCGACAATGCGAGTATCAAATAATGGTTCTCCATCTAATTTTGAGGTGACTCGAACTCCCGATATATTAATTGGAGGAGAAGTCTCTTACCAACTGAGATACGCTTCGTTATCTTCACATAATGTTGCCCAAGTTCTTCATTTTTGCAATTTACCGCACCGCACTTGTTTAGGATGGTATTATATTGGAATCTCAATTTTAAGTAAGTATTAATACACTTCTCCAATAATTAAATCGGTTTGAAACTCTTAGCGAAATCTATGTTTGCTGTAGTCTGCTAACCTGCACTCAACTTTGCACAAATGAGATAGCATAAAATCACATATTAACAAAATTGTATGCTTGTTGGAGGATATGTTTTTTAGGTATAGATTTGCTTACATTGTAAAGACACCATGTCGTTTATTATAACTTGTTATTACGTCCTATAATTTATAAGACTATAACACGTAAGTAAATTATCCCGTTGTCCTTTTTTAACCTAATGTACGGATTTATATCACTTGATTCACCATCTTTTAAAGATAGTGAGTGATAATATAAGATGAGAAAATCCATAAATATCTTACCTACAAAGTAAGATTATGATAGATTTTCTGCTTTACATCCACTTGTACAAGCCTTTCTCATATTTATACTTTGTGTTATCAATTATCATAATTAAACTGACATAAGAAGGCACTAAATTAACTTTAGGTTTGATGCAGAAATATTCAGGCTATAAAAAGAGAAAATTAAAGAAGATGAAATTGATAGTTCTACTTTTCACCTAACAGTGACCACATTATAACATTTGCTGGACCACTAAAAAGATAACTTAGGGAAAGAAGCATATTCATGTATGCAAGAATGTAGTTAACCAAACCAACTATTTGAAGCAATTGAAACTTGTAACTTTATCTAACCTAGTGAATCGAATTTCGTCCCGATCTACCATGCTCTATGTAATATCTCAAGATAAGCAGACCGAACCTCACAACATAGACCCTTAGTTCGAGGTGCTCTGTCACAAGGTGTCGGTCATAACTAGCTTGTTAGTCCAAATCAAAGTAAGGAGCGACTCAAAACATTCCCCCTTTTAGGAGTTGGGCTAGGATCGAGGTCTTTTATGAAGATCTCTAGACATTCTTCGTAAAATACTAGGCCTTCATCCCCTTCTCAACGGATGGATGGTTCGAAGGACCACCTCTAACATGCTGCTTTCATTTCTGAGATTCCCATTCCCTCTAGTCAACTTATAAATATATCAGTCAAACTTAATTAGGAGGTACACATTTTATCAGTACGGTTAAATCAATACTCGATTTCTCCAAAGAAAACTGGTAAAATGGTCTAACCCCTCCTATATATAGGTACATCACATTTATGGTATTACTTGTCGTTCGAAATAAATTTTGAATTCTTATGAATATGATATATCATATATCACTTGGGGTCTTCATGAAATTTTTATGTTTATGAAAGATGGATTGATGTTTATGTTTATGTATTTTTATATTTTATAATAAATATATATATATAGTTAAATACCAAATACCAAACCCTATGTCAATTCCCAATTTCAAAACACCGCCTCTTCCCTTTTCTCACTCCACGCTTCTTTCTTCTTCTTTCGGATCTAGTCGATCTTCCACCTTCGACCGCTCCACCTTCCACCACCGATCGCTCCACCTCCAGCCACCACCCACCACCACGGCGCCCCCACCAGCCTTGCATAGCCTCCGGCGCGCCCCACCTCCAAGTATCACACAACTCCATTCATTTTGAATTTGCCCAATTTTTAATCTCCTGCCCTAGCCTGCCCCCAATCCTCTCCGCCGGCCGACTCTCCACCTCCGCTCCCCAGCTATTATCTCCACGTAGTGATCATTAGCCTATCAATCAACTTTCGGAGTCGATCTTTCTCCTCGTCACTGTGGATCTCGGAGATCTATCTCGTCACTGTGGAGCTGGGTTGTTCTGTCGTTCCTTTCTCAACACGAAATGGATATTCCGATCATGTATGTTACTCTCTTCTTCTCTCTCAAGCTTCCGAGTGTTTATTGATTCCCCCTCCCCCCTCTTTCCTCTCTCAGTACATATTTTCTGTGGATTTAGAAATCTGGACTTGTTATTTTGAAAGAAAGGAAAAAAAGAAGTTGTAAATATCCGGGCCTTCAAAGCTAAATTTATCACAAAAAAAGTTGTTTTTTTTTTAAAAAAAATAAAGGAAATCATAAACCGTGGTTCAACCGTGTCCGGTTCGCGTCCGGACACGAAAAGACGTTTTTTAAAAATTTCCAGCTTCAAGGCTATTTTTGACCCCAAAAACGCGACTTACACACGGCGTTTTTCGAGACGGATTTCACTAAAATTCGTCCGTACGGCGGCTAAATCGTGTGTAATGCGCGTCTGGACCGCGTCTAGTCCGCGCTAAGACCGTGTCCGGTTCGTGTTTAGACCGCGTCAGCCCCGCGTTTAGACCGCGGTCCGGACACGGTTTAACCACGGTTAGGGTACGGTTTGGCAGCGGTCCGGACACGGTTTAACCACGGTTAGGGTACGTTTTTGCCCGCGGTCCGGACACGGGTTGTCCACGGTTAGGGTATGGTTTGAACGCGGTCCGGACACGGTTTGACCACGGTTAGGGTATGGTTTGAACGCGGTCCGGACACGGTTTGACCACGGTTAGGGTATGGTTTGAACGCGGTCCGGACACGGTTAGGGTATGGTTTGAACGCGGTCCGGACACGGTTTGACCACGGTTAGGGTACGGTTTGACCACGGTTAGGATACGGTTTTAATATTAACTATTTTAAAATAACTTTTTAAAATAACTTTTTGAATTTTGTTTTTTAAATATGATTATGATGTTTTCGGAATGGGAAGATTAAGGCCTGGGGAGGGATGCGAAGACCAAGACGCATTCGCTCAAGGCGATTTTGGCATAAAGACATTTCGGTGAACTCGGTTGTGGTGCCGGAGGATGGGAGTATGGTTTACGGAGGGGGTCGGATGGGTACCTGATGGGGTGGTTGGGGTTAGGAAACAAGGATTTCGATAGCTGGAGTCTGGATAAGAGCGTTTGCGTTTGGTGGGTGCCTAAGGACGACGTGTCGAAGTGACGCAGAAGACGAAAGCTGATGCATTTTTAGATCAGTGATTGAGTTTTGGCTACTTATGTTAGCAACAAGATTGAGGAATTTTGTGTTTGTGAACTAAATGTGTTCAAAATGTAGTTAGTGTGTATAGATTGAGATGAGATGTTGAGTTTGTTTCTTTTACAGGTTCAAATTATACATACCTTCTGTAAAACTGCTCTGGTTTGGAATTGAATTGAATTTTTATAAATCTGCTTGTATCTGTTCTTGTTAAGGACTGGTCATGTGATGAAGATTTGACACAATCACTGGACAATTAAGTTAATCTCTGAAATTTGTCTGTATACCAGAACTAGACACTAGATTGAGAATCTGTTGATCAATCAATCATGTATCATTAGGGGCTCTTTTGTTCTTTTGTTTCTTGTATCAGGACCCTGCCTGTTTTGTCTTCTTTTTAACAACTAATGTGCATCAGAGTTTCCAGGAAACTACAGATGCTTTGAATAGGAACTGTGCTCAAGTGAGGAGGAACTCGAATTCGCCGTATTTTAAGTGAATGTGATTCGAAAACTTCTGTTCTTGATCTTGATTCGTGTGATTCATTGACGAAGAACAAGCGACTCTACACAGAATGTAAGTCGTACGTAGTTTCTGTTAGTTGGGGATTGAGGATGCAAAGTTGAAGGAAGACGGAAACCACATTCGCTGCTACACCTGCACCCAATTCCTAACCTTAATTATCCAAATATCCACCAATCCACCAAGTAAGAATAGTAGTCTAATCTACAGTAGTTTGAATGTTTGATTTGCATAATAAAACACGGATTTATACAATTTTTAAAGCTATAAAGAAGAGGTAAACAAAGACTGGAGGGGTCAATATTAAAGATAAGAGTGACAAATCTGTGATACTTAACTTGTTTGAATACAAGTTTGCTTTTTTTTCTTCCTTAATTTGAGAACCCGCATTCACCACTACCCTTCGGGTGTGCACGGGATAAACTCATAAACTCAATTAGTTTACACACATAAATTCTCATCTCGTGGAATTTGAACAGTGACTAAACTGAAAGTTCACATCTCTTTTAACTAACTAAGCCAACCCTTGCGACTATCCAGTTATAAATACTTGTATGCGTCATTTTCATAAACAGTATGTGGCTTTTTTGGAACCGACAATGCGAGTATCAAATAATGGTTCTCCATCTAATTTCGAGGTGACTCGAACTCCCAATATATTAGTTGGAGGAGAAGTCTCTTACCAACTGAGATGCATTTCGTTATCTTCAGATAATGTTGTCCAAGTTCATCATTTTTGCAATTTACCGCACTTGTTTAGAATGGTATTGTATTGGAATCTCAATTTTATGTAAGTCTTAATACACTTCTCCAATAACTAAAGCGTTTTGAAACTCTAAGGGAAATCTATGTTTGATGTAGTCTAGTCTGTTAATCTGTACTCAGCTTTGTAAACAAACCCGTATGCCTGTTGGAGGATATGTTTTTTAGGTATAGATTTACTTACATCGTGGAGACACCATGTCGTTTATTATATCATGCTATTACGTACTATAGTCTATAAGACTATAACACGTAGGTAAATTATCCTGTTATCCTTTTTTAACCTAATGTACGACTTTATATCACTCGATTCACCATCTTTGAAAGATAGTGAATGATAATATAAGATGAGAAAATCCATAAATATCTTACCTACAAAGTAAGATTATGATATATTTTCTCCTTTAGCACTTGTACAAGCCTTTCTCATTTATAATCTGTGTTATCAATGATCATAATCCATCAACTTTAGGTGTAAAGTTGATGCAGAAATATTTAGCCTATAAAATGAGTAAAAAGAGAAAAGAAGATGAAATTGATAGTACTACTTTTCACCTAATAGTGACTACATAACATTTGCTGGACCACTAAAAAGAAAACAAAGAGTGTACCTCAGCTTCACTCACTCTCAAGGAAAGAAGCATATTCATGCATGTATACAAGAATGTAGTTGACCAAACCAACTATTTGAAGCAATTGAAACTTGTAACTTTATCTAACCTAGTGAATCGAAGTTCGCCCCGATCTACCATGCTCTATGTAATATAAGCAGATCGAATGCTCCTCATAACATAGACCCTTAGTTCGAGCGCTCTGCCACAAGGTGTCGGTCATAACTAGCTTGTTAGTCCAATTCAAGGTAAAGAGCGACTCGAGACATTACCCCTTTAAGGAACTGGGCTGGGCTCGAGGTCTTTTATGAAGATCTCTAGACATTCTATGCAAAATACAAGGCCTTCATCCCCTTCTCAACGGATGGATGCTTCGAGGGACCACCTCTAACAACATGTTGCTTTCCTATTCCGGGATCCCATTTCCTCTAGTCAACTTATAAATAGATATGTAAAAACTCATTTTATTCGATACGGTTAAATCAATACTCGATTTCTCCAAAAAAAAAAACTGATAAAATGGATGATATCACTGGGGTGTTCAGGGAATTTTTCTATGTTAAGGGTGAGACCATGTAATTTCAATTCTCACTGTAGTAGTGGATCCCACAGTGGGACTCAATATAAACAGTGTGAGGGAAGACTAATGGTCTTGATTCTAGCATAGAAGTAACCGTCTTTATGAGACTTGTGTAGTCATGTTTCCATTTGACCGAAGATGTATTATTCAAGTAACTCTCTAACGCACGATTCGGTCCCGTTAATATGTTCTTCCCACGAATAAACACACATACTATTTCGTACACTTTATTTTCACTCGTGCTCGCACCACTGATAAAAATTCCCAGTGGATCCCTAACTCGGTTTATAAGACTGTAAAGCTCGGAGAACGGAAAGCTTCAAAGGTAAATTTCAGTGCTAATGGTGACCTAAATCAGACCTGATAACTCGGTTCTGTTAGTAAATTATGTGCTGCTACTTCCATCTACAGTTCTACACTACAGTACTCGAACTCAAAAGCTTATCGGAACTCAATCGTCGTGCCAGCTGAGCCACTGGTTAGTTATTCTAGATTCAATCTATTATAAATTATGTTATTATGATGAATGTGCTGCAATCCCCAATTGAAGAACTCTACGGAGCTACTCATATTAATTAGGTTTAAGTATTCAGATGTTCAATTTCATGCTATAAAATCCCAATTGATGTTCAATTTGATGCTATAAAATCCCAATTGAGCTTGAAATTTGAATGTCTGGACTCTGGTTAGCTTAGAAATTTTGTTACTAAGAGCAAAGTTATGCTTCTGGCCAATGTGTCATTGAGTTCAAGTTATCGTTTTGATATTGTGTGAAATGTTAGTGTGATATCTTCTGGAGTGGTGAGGCTTCAGAACCATTATGAGATTACATAAGTTAGGCTGAGAAACATTGGTTAGTTCATCGAATTCCAGGTTATTCGTTTTATAAACGTGTTTCGAGTCCCAATTGAGCTCGAAGAAGCTAAATATTTGGTTTTAGTACTTCAGTTCAAATGGTCTGATATGATGCATTCATGGTTAGCACAGAATCTAGTATATTACTAAGAGCACTCTGAAATTTTTAAGGAACAATATACCGTACATGCAGGACAGCAGTAGTATATCTCACAAAAGCATGGTGCACTATCTTGATAGAGAAAGTAAATGGCAAGTTCTCAAAATGTTACAATTCCAATGGCTGAAAATAACATCATAAATACAAATAGGTGCATTATTTTTTCTGAATCAAATGATTTATTAGGCAGTTTATATAATCAAGCAATATGAAAAGGGAGATGTTGGAGAAAGTGTGTGGATCTGTTAACTGATTTGACTGTGCTGCTTCCTTTTCAGTGCCTGCAAGTTGAAGTTTGCTGAAAATTAGGATTGCGAAAACATAGACAAAGTGTGTATGTGTACTTCAGCATTGCCAGAAATAGAGTGAAACTCACCATTGTGCATATATCAGCATCACTTGGAACCTTGTTATTGGCTACTCACAGGAGAAGAGACAACAACGAGCTTGAGTTCGCTGATTCGTTGGTCTTGTCTCCGCTTCTTTTGTATTTCCTTCTCAATCTCCCTTGCAGAAGAAACAGCATGATGACCAACATCATCCATGTGCAATAGTTCAAGTCTCATGACCAAATTGCGTGGAACTTCTTTAAGCTTCTTGCAGTTTTTCAGAACAAGATCTTTCAGGACAGGAAAAGCTTCACCAGAGGCTGCCCACAGACTTAGATCTGTATCTGAAATGTGTAAGGATACAAGACTACCAAAACCAAAATGACCAGCATCCCAAATATCGCCCACAAATACGTTGTTTTGCAGTTTGAGCACCTTGAGTGCACGGAGTTCTCCTATCGTGATCATATGCTCCCTTTCCAAGTAGATGCCGGACAGCTTAAGAGTTGTAAGATTTGATGGGAACACAGGTACAACTTGCAATGGTTTTCTCTTTCCTTCTTCTTCGCTAGATACCTGATGCACAAGTTTCAGCTTTTCGAGATGTTCCAATTTCTTGAAGCAGGAACCGGGATCTGAAAGCTTTTCCAGATTACCAAGAACCCCCAGTGCCTTGAGTTTCTTTGCCCTGTTGAAAACTTTCTCGGTGCAGCTTTGGGGCGATAATCTATTAAGAGTGCGAAGGGTGTCGCTACATTTGCCTTTCTTATCCTTGGTCAGGATAATCGAAGCTTTGGTTTTAAAATGCTGGAGATTCATCATCTTCCATATGCTTGCTTTGATTTTGAGTGTAGGTGATGACGTGTACACTTCAAGCGTTTGCACATTCCAAAGCTTATAGATGTCTTTAGGAAGAACCTTGAATTCTTCACTCGACAGGGTAACGTACTTCAAGAGAACTAGTCTGGTTAGATTCGCTGGAAATCGAGAGAAATTAATGGCCTTGTTGACATCCAAGACCCTTAGATAAGTGAACACTTCTGTGATGGATGGTACTTGGCCTTTCTCCACGGTGAACGCTTCACTGGGGAAAGATAGGAACGAACGGACCTTCTTGAAATCTCTATTTCCGGAGAGGAACTCCTTGACACGGGAATGCACACAAATGCGACGGCACTGTACATGGTCAGGTTCAAAACAATTCTTTTGTTCAGAATAACTGATCTCTTGGAATAAGTCGGCGCCTTCTTTCTTGCAGAAATCACGTATGGTGTCGTGAACACGACATGTCTTGACTTGGCCACTAGGCTTTCTCTTTTCAACCATCAGAAGGTTTTTGTCAATCAAATCCTGGAGATATTCTTGTGCAGTGTCCTCCAAGGTCGTCGCACCTTCCTCTTCTGGTATAAAACCTTCGGCGATCCATAACTGGGTTAATTTCCAGACAGGGATCTCTGAGTCTTCTGGAAACGTTCCCAAGTAGAGAAAGCAATCCTTCAATGCATCAGGACTCAAGAAATCGTAACTCAGCGATATGATCTCTGTCAAGATTTCTTTCTTGCGACGTTTCTGCAATGAGATCTTAGTCCATTCTTCCATCCATTCCTTGGATAACAATTTCTTCCGAAGAATATCTTTGAGTAGTCCACCCATAACCACAATCGCAATGGGGAGCCCTTTGCATTGCAGTGCTATTTGCTTCCCGATTTCTCTCAACTCTGTTGGACAATCGTCAAGATTACCAAACACTTCGAGTTGAAGAAGCTCCCAACTTTCTTTTTCCTTCAGAAACCTCAGACGATTGGGTTCTTTACTAGTTGCATACCGAGCCACTTCACTGATTCGCGTAGTTATTAAAACCCTGCCCTGATTGTTTTCGCGTGGCAAAAGAGCATCAATGTCATCCCAGTGGCCTGTTTTCCAAACGTCGTCAAAGACAATGAGGAACTTCCCTCTCCCCAGGCACTCGTAGACCATCTTGGATAGTTCGCTATCCTCAGTCTTGTCTGTGAGTTCCTTTCCGAACTTTTCAAGAATGGTGAGACAAGCAGTTCTTGTTTTGAACTCTTGTGTAACTTTCACCCAAATGATCGTGGGAAACTCTCGAATGATTCTTGGATCCTTGTGGATGTTCCAAGCAAGCGTCGTCTTTCCAATGCCGTGCATTCCAGCAATCGAAAAGGATTTGAGTCCTTCTGAAGTTGCCATGAGATCCTGCACAATTTGGTCCATCTCCAGTTTCAGATGTATTACATTTTCATGCCTTGGATCCTGTATCAGGGATAAAAATCAAGCATGTTACATGTATAGAGACCGATCAACAATACGATCATCCACAATGTCGCGCTCACACGACCCGCGCTACACATGTGAAGCGTTATTATCTAAATCATCGTACTTTTTGAGTCTTTGCTCAAGATGGTTCCTTAACAGTTAACACATGGTACTGTAATTTCTACTTTCTTTCATTAATTCAGACATTCAGTGATGAACAACATGTAGAATTACCATTTTGGATTTAATTTCACCGGATCTGATTAGTTTCTCAATTATAATGGTGAAACACAAGACAACTATGTTTTCCGTTATTATTTAGGAGTAATTTACGGTCAAAGTTGTTATTGATTAACCAAAATAAAGTCAAAATAACGTTGTGGGAGGAGGGTGGGGGTTTACCTTTTCCTTTAGGAGATTCAGATTGGTAGATTCTTCTCTGTTGAGCTTAGGCAGAGACTTGGGTAGATTATCGAACAGCCCGGCAGCCTCACCTCGCTTATCCTTCACCATCGCCCTCCAGGACTCAACTTTTGCAGCTAGATCGATTTTGGTTTTGTTACACATTCTGTAAATGAAGTAGCTGTTTTTCTCCTTAGCAGCTTGGGCTACAGAATAGGCCATGGTGTCCTCCACGTCGAAAATGAGGTCCCTGACCTGTCTCAGCCACACTATGAGGTGTTCGCTCTTGTTGGCGACAGTCAATGCATCCTTGACATCGGCCTTGAGTAAGCCAATGTCTTGGCTCAACCTCTCGAGCTCCTCTTCCGCGGTGGAGATGAGCTTGTGGTACCGCAGTATCAGCTGCTGTGCGGAGTTGAGCAAGAACGGGATCACACTGAAACCGTCTCCCATCTAGCTAGCAAGAACGGGATCGCACAAAATTTGAATATGGATATGAGTTAAAGACTTGATCAGTTCTGTAGTGAGTTTACTTCACAGTTCAAACATAGTATACAAAGCTAAGCTAAGGTGGTGTGTTCTGTTATTTGGTTTATTAAATGTTTGGGGCATAATCACTGGTACACCCACACAAAAAAGATGTCAAATGTCCTTTTATTGGTTTTTTTTCAATAAAAAAACTATTTTATGCAAATTTAATACACGTGTTGCAATCTGGAGTATTATCAGGGGGTGTCGTGATGCCCCTAGCATCTAAAAAAACTTGTTCTTCGCATTTCACGCGTCCGTTGTTTTTACCTTAAATTCAATTACTTTTACTTCAGTTTAATACGTACTATAGTACTACTCCCTTCGTCCCACAAAACATCGTTAGGGTTAACGCGCAATTTAAGAAAATGAGTTAAAGTAATGGAGTAAAAATGAAAAAGTAAGTGGGGTAGGTTATTTTTTGAGAATGTGTGGTGATAAATAAGTGTATTGATGTTAACATAATGTTTTAATGTGTGAGGTAGCTTCCTTATTTGGTAATGAGTAAAGTTTTGTGAGACATTCAAAAATGAAAAGTGGGTAAAGTTTTGTGGGACGGAAGGAGTATAAGTTAGGGGTGTAATACAATTGGAAGACAAACCAATTTCATTATTTTAAATTTTTGGGATAGCTAGTTATTCTATTAAGGTTTTTCTAAAGTTTTTAATTTAATCACGTGTTAGTTTTGTATTTTGAGTAAAAATCGAGAAATTTCTTTCAAATATGTCAATTTTTCGATATATTATGGAATCAACAAGGATTTGTGTTATTTTTATTTCTTGCTTGTCAATGCATGTTGAACCAGTTTAATTCAGATCAGCTTACCTACATCAGGTTTTCCATCGTCAGTTAAGGTGTCGTCCTGACTAACATCAGTCAGGTGTCAATGCATGACATGTGGCGTTGCCCTCCATAGCTCTAAACTTCTACTTGTTACTATATTTAGAAATACAAACTTTCCTTTTTTGGAAAAATATAAAACACTTTTTAAATTCATTTATCATATATAAAATTATACATGCTAATTTGATTTATAATATCAATAAATTAATCTGCTGCTTTCAGACAACAACGATGAAATCTAAACTTGAGTTTTCGATTCAATTCTATCTCAATCATCAGTTCTTGTTTGTAATCAACTGATTTTGATCTCATTCCATCCCAATAGAGATGACGAAATCCAGAGAGAGACTCGCGTTATCAATTCAGCCTGTTTGATTGAGATTCCAATATACTGGAAAAGAAAGGACACCGGAATCGAAGGAGAATAGAAGAAGAAACAATACAGACCAAGAGATTTGTATCAATTCAACGTGTTTGATTGAGAATTTGATGTAAAAGCGCTTGTAGCCGAGTGGTGGATGAGACATTCCTGATCCAAGAGGTCAAGGGTGATTATTTGTCCGAAATGGGTGATATTTCTGCTGTATTTCGTTAATTATTAATTAGAAATCCGTAGAATGATTGTAATTGTAATAGTATATTTCCAAAAAAAATTTGAGAATTTGAGATTTTTAATTTGATGTTGAAATTGTTTCTCATATATAATTGTTTATTTTTATGTAAATTTTATGTTTTTATATGCAACGATGCTTTTTTACATTTTAAATTTTAAATTTTATTCGAGGCGACATGAAACGACAGTAGCAACATGCACAGCTACACTTAGTTTAATAGGTAGCTGATCAGTCAATCTGAGCCATTAAATTGTAAATCTCATGGTTTAAAATAAGTGTCTGAGGTTAGTCAGGGCGACACCTTGACTGATGATAGAAAACCCATACTTACATTTATTTAGGTCAAGTTATTTTCTATTCAGCTCAGTTTATCCATTAAATTCAGTCCAAATTAATAATTTTTCATGGGAATTATAATGTTTATGTTATGTGGTACATAGTAGTTCAATTCGTCTTATTTTTAATTAAACTGAATAAAACTGAATTGTTTTTAAAAACTAAGTTCTGCAATTGCTAATCACACCAAAATATATCGGAATACCATTTAAAAATCAAATCTTGCACATTATTTTGATGAAGAGAAAGGTCTCATTTAATTGTATTGACCTGGAATTATTTTAATCGAAATGAATTTAAATATAAATTTAAATTATGAAGACCTAAATTAGATTAAATGAATTTGAACTGAACAGAACACAATTGAAATTAAAATGAATTGAAGAGAGCGAAAATGTGTACTAGAAGTCTAGAACATTATATTCCTCCTATTGTAACTGGTAAAAATAATTCTTATAGTTTGAAAAGAAGAAATCAACGTCCTGAGTGGCCAAAGTTTTGTAGCTCTGTTAAGCCCCCTTAACACAACTACAGTCCCGAAATTCTGTTTGTCCAAGATCTCTGTTATCCCCTTAACACGCTCGGTTTCCGTGCCCTGTTATTCATATAATATTCCTTACACATCTCTTACACCCTCTTACACATACCCCACATATCCCACACTTTTCTCTCTTAAACACATACCCCACCTCTTACACCTTTATTACATATCTCCTACACCCCTATAATATTCCCTACTAAATCCTACTAAACACTAACTCTTATCCAAACACTTTTCTCAACTCTCTACTAATACTCTATTCAATATTCATTTGTTAACTAACACACCAAACTATGTTAGCAAAACCTTGGCCACTCAGGCCGCAAGTTTTTTCACAAATACTTTCTTGTCGACAGGCAGAGTAATAAGCCTTACACATACCCCACTCCATAATTACTAGTACAATAAATTTAGGATTTCATTTTGAACCATACACTAAATCTTAACGAATGTGTGAATTAAATGCATTAACCTAACTTGTAAAACACCATGTGCATGCAATTACTGCTGTTATGTTCTAACTAACATAGTTTTGGACCTTTCTGCTTATCATAGTTAGGAATTTTTATCCTCAAAGTTGACTTAAACTGTATTCAATTAGCTGAAATTATCTGAAATGAACTAAAACCAAACACAACTGATCCAACCTTACAAATTTTCATATCTCAAATTTCCACTTTCTTTATTTTTGATTCACTATGATCACATGCGATGTGACAAAAACCGAGGGAAGGACAACAGCCTACATCAATACATTAACATTGAAAATATAATTGTCATGGATGTAGGCCGTTTTCCTTTCATTTGTGTTTAGTTTTAGTTCATTTCAGATAATTTCAGCTAATTGAATACAGTTTAAGTCAACTTCAGGATAAAAATTCCTAACTATGATAAGCAGAAAGGTCCAAAACTATGTTAGTTAGAACATAGCAGCGCAGTAATTGCGTGCACATGGTGTTTTACAAGTTGGGTTAATGCATTTAATTCACACATTCGTTAAGATTTGCAGATACCCACAATCCAGGATTGGATTACAAACTCAAATATTGAGGAATGCGTGTTTTATAGTAAGTCAAGTTTACTTAAGAAATTCCAAAACTACATTAATTAGGATTACAAAGTCAAATTTCATTGCAATAATCTATACAGAACGAGGTTGCTTAATATTACTCTAGTAGTTTTACGAACACGAGGTATGGGGCTCTATATTGATGTAGGGGCGGAGTTATCTAGAAATTGAGTTAAAGGGGTGAAAATAATGTTTTACCAATTCAAGAAGGGTGAATTACAAAAAATTTAAAAGTCACGTGTGAAATATGTAAATTTTTGAAATTCAAATAGGTGATCAAAGAGTGCGGATGGTGGTTTCGTGACACAATACCCGTCATGATTTAAGAGGGTAGAATGCTCGCACCCCACATATGCTGCAAGTGATCAGGTTGATTCAGTTCACTTTAACTCATGTGTACGTAGTTAAAATTTATTCATGAATTCAGTTCAATTTAGAGATTTTTAGGTGAATTGAATAGAGCTTTTTTCACACTCTAAATGAGTGTTTGTCATTGATTTTCGAAGTTGATTTTAATCAACTTTTGCTTAAATTGATAAAAAATTAATTTTAATAAAAAGTTGCAGGTGTTTGCTAATTAGGAAAAAAAACAGGCTGGATTGCTTTAAGCAATAAAAGCAACCGCTACTTCTCAAAAGCAAGTGGGTTACCTGTTTTTTTTTTTTAAAAAAAAAGAAAATCAAAATTCAGAAGTCGGGAAATAAAACAATTAAATTCTGATTTTTTTCCTTCAAAATCAGAGAAGTGCTTTTTTCCAAACAATGTCAAACACTATCTTACTCTTACCTCAATTATTGGGTAATTTATTGTAGATTAAGAAGTGATACCCAAATCATAAGAGTATTTTTTTGTTTTTTTTTAATCATATAAGAGTAATAGTAATTAATGTTAGGAAGAAAATGCCAAAACTATGTTAGGTAGTAGCATTAAAAACTCAGATCTGTAATCTGTTTGTACGTATGTAAATTAATTAGACTCATTATGAGCCGAGCCGAGCCCATGCCCATGTGGTTTACGTCCGTATTTACCTCTGATTATTAATGCCCCATTTATTACCAATGCCCGTAGACTTTTCATTTCTCACATTTAAGGACTTTCACATTATTTTTTAAACATGAATAAATAAAAATTGATGATTAACGGCTAATGTGTGTTAGGATTCGAGTTGATGCATAATTGCATGCCCATGAGGATGCGTGAAGGAGTGCAAATCAATCCAACGTGAAATACTTACGGACTTACGGCCAACACCTGATTCAAGTGCAAGTTGATCGAACCGAATATGTTCGGATATCTTGTATAGCATAACAAAAAGTAAACAAATCTTTGAATTCACGGATCAATTATACATTTATCAATTCATTAACACTCCTTTATTACGTTCATGTAATATAATAAAAGAGTATCTCAAATTACCACCAAACAACTAACAAGCACCAAATTCATTGTTTCGAAAACCAAGCAAGGTAATCTAAATGACATAATCTAGGTAAAACAATTTCTCTGTAAATTCATTTTTTCTTACAAGAGAGATAATTGGATATTATAGTTGTTCACTACATAACTTAGATTTGTTATACCCTCAAAAAAAAAAAAACTTAGATTTGTTATTACCTAAATACTAGTTTTAAGTGTAATTACATGACAAATAAAAGAATACATCATTATCCATAGGTATTCATAATGAGTACCTAAAGTGTTAGAGAACTTAAATATTTCGATTTTACATTTTTTCCTATTCATATTAACAAGATGTATATTAGGTTTTAATAACTCATCCATGAGAAGTATAATGTTTAGAGCAAGCATGCTCTGGACTAAAATTAGGATTAGTGCCCTATAGATCGTATTTCCACGCGTTCACGCGTTCACGACAAGTACAAATTGTACCTTAGCAACATTTTTTTTTAGGGTTCGTATGCA
The DNA here is from genome assembly GCA_036897195.1 of Plantago coronopus. Classification (NCBI taxonomy): domain Eukaryota; kingdom Viridiplantae; phylum Streptophyta; class Magnoliopsida; order Lamiales; family Plantaginaceae; genus Plantago; species Plantago coronopus. Next base: position 16,696 of record JAYMSL010000578.1, read on the forward strand.
TCTCCAGATAAAAGTTTACGAGTAACTGCACCGACGGGTGATAACACATTCCAAAATTGAATTAGGTTGCACTTAGCACTTGTACGAGGACTAGTATAAAAAACAGTCGTTGACCAAAGAGTGTGATTAAAGCCAAATTTGTTTCACAAATTACCATTTCTTTCTTTCTCTGCTTCTCTAAATCTCTGCTTCTTTCTTGATCAATCCCTAAAATGGCATACGCTGCTGTGATGTTCCTGCTAGACAATCTAACAGAGCTGAAAACCCGTCGAAAAACCTTGATCCACGACGCAGAAACCGACATTCTTGCGCTGGAAAACGAAGTCATGAAACTGAAACACTTCCTTGAAATGGTGCAGCAGGAACAGAAACAGAGCCAGAAACAGAGCATTCTCGTGAAAGAGATCGAGGAGGCAGTTTACGACGTCGAGGAGATCATTGACTCGTTCGTTTCTCGTACAGTGTTGGCCAAATCAGGCAGCATTTTCTCAATGAGGCGTTCCACTTCCAGGGGAACTAAGATTCTGGAGAAAATTGGCCTCAAGAGCCATGTTGGCCTCGGCGAAGAAGTTCGATTGTTCATGAGCCAGACGCTGACTCCGCTCACTGGGAAGCTCGAGGAGACGAGTCCCGGTGGACGTCTCAACGTCGTCGCCACGCCCAACCACCGACCAATCTCCGGCTACTATAACAGGCTTAAGGTGAATACTTCGAAGTTAATAGTACTCGATACTGTACAATAGTGTGCGTTTTTAAGTTCTTTTACCGATACTGTTTGTTTATGATTAATTTGTAGTCGAAGTTGGAATTTTTGTTGACCGGGAATAGTCAAATGGGAATTTGAGATGTGCATTTTAAAATTATTTTAAGTCAATACTGTTTATGAGTAATTTGTAGTTGAAATTAGAATTTGTTGATCGGAAAAAGTCAAATGGGAATTTGAGATTGAGACGAGGGAGTATTTCATAAACATAATGTGTGATTTGCGGGATTTGCTCACTGGAGTTTAGAATTTAGATGTTACTGTTATTTACAAATTACGAGTAACAAACCATGCCGAATTTGAAATTTACGATACCCTCAGATCCTGCAAGGGTGATCCGAGGGTATTGACTGTAGTTTGAAAATTTAGGTGGGGTGACTGCCCAATCCGGCCACCCTATCTCCGTCCTTGTTGACATATTTGTAGTGTATGAGTTAGCTTAGTCATCTTTATACTAATCACTTGAATTTGCTCAGGTTCAGGGCACAAAGCAAGACTTGGTGGTTGGTCTTAAAGATGAGATGAAGACCTTAATTGGATATCTCCAAGAACAAGCAGAGGAGTTTGAGGTCATTTCGATTACTGGTACGCAGGGCATTGGGAAGACAACAATGGCGCGGAGGATCTTTGAACACCCGAAAATCCAGAAGGAATTCCCGACTTGCATTTGGGTGAACGTTTCGGAAGAGCTGAACATGATGGATGTGCTTATCAGCATTATGAAAGCGTTTACCAAGCAAGACATGTCTGACAAGAACCTTGCTGAACTATCTCAACTTGTTCCTAAGTATCTGGAGATGGGGAAGTTCTTGTTAGTCCTGGATGATGTTCGAACTGTTGGGGCATGGAAGCAGATTCGAGAAGTGTTTCCTGTGAGTAAGACGAAAAGGGGCAAAATCTTGATTACTACCTGTGACAGGAATGTGGCTGTTGAGGCTTCAATACTCCATCAGTTGCGAACTCTAGACGAGGGGGAAAGTTGGGAACTCCTCAGGTTCCAGGTGTTTGGCGAGATGATTAAATGCCCCGGGGATTTAGAGTCTGTGGGGAAACGCATAGCAAAGAACTGCCATGGGTTTCCGCTTTCATTAGTAGTGATTGGGGGGATTCTCTTCGATATTTTTGCACAAGGAGAATCTGCTGGAAATGGGAACGCTCAGATACAGAAAGAATGGAAAAGGATAGCCGAGAGTCCAGAGGCTAATATTCCGCTTGATGCAGTTCCAAGTCGAATTGATGCTCTTATAAGATGGAGCTACGACAGTCTGTCGCCTGATTTGAAAGATTGTTTTCTCTACGTGGGAATGTTCCCTGCAGACACTAAGATCCTTGCCTCGAAATTGACCCATTTATGGATTGCAGAAGGATTTGTCAGGCGAAAACAAGACAAGACCTTGGACGAAGTTGCGAAAGAAAATCTGTTGGAGCTTATCAATAGGAACCTATTGATGGTCGAAAGATTCAAGGTTGGGGGTGAAGTCAAATCTTGTCGCGTTCATGACACCGTACGCCTCTTCTGTAAAACTGAAGCCTTGAAAAGAACAGGCAACTTATTCCAGGAAATAAAGAACTTAAACCTTGGATCTTCTCAGCCTCAAAGCTCTGATGTGTATCCTTATCGTCGCCTTTGTATCCATTCTTATCCCAAAGAGTTCCTATCTGGAAAACCAGATATCTCCAAGGTTCGGTCTTTCCTGTGTTTCTCTAAGTTGCCAACCTCACTTGGTCCGGAAGATATCGAGTACTTGGGTCATACCTTCAATATGGCCCGGGTCTTAGAAGCTATCGACATACAACTCCCCAAGTTCCCCCTCACTGTCACCAATTTAGTTCACTTGAGGTACATCACTCTGTCCTGTAAAGAGTTCAGCGTTCTTCCTGAAGCCGTATCCAACCTCTGGTACTTGCAGACGCTTATAGTGGAAACATCATCTCGTACGCTTGAGATCAAAGGAAACATATGGAAGATGATGCATCTTAGGTATCTGAAGACACAAGCATCCATTTCCCTAAAGAAAGCAGAAGGTGAAGGAGACGGAGACAATCTGCAAATAATTGGTAGATTATCGCCTCAAAGTTTCACAGATCAGGTGTATAAGAAGAAACCCAAGAACCTATACGAATTGGGCATTCGTGGCACACTTTCGGATACCTTGTGCTTTGAAAATTTATCGTCTCTAGAACATTTGAGACTCCAACATGATGTTTCGCCTAAGAAAGAATCAGAAAACCCTCTGTCGAAGCTTCCTCCATCAAACAAATTCCCACCAAAGCTGAGATATCTAGTGTTGACTGGTACCTATTTGCGATGGGAGTGTATCACTACACTGGCAGAGCTTGGTAGACTACAGGTGCTCAAACTGAAAGACAATGCATTCTCAGGAGATAGCTGGGACGTAGGACTTAACGGTTTTAAATCTCTTGAAGCCTTGTGCATTAAACAAGCAGACCTGAAGTTCTGGACTGCCAAAGTTGATTCCTTTCCGAAGCTCAGAACATTAGAGCTTGAGAAATGTGAGAGGCTACAAGAAGTTCCTGTAGAGCTGGGGGCAACTCTTGAGACGATGTCCATGTATCGTGTCACCAGATTCGCAATTTCATACGCCAGGAAGATAGAGCAGGCAAGAGCCGAAAAGGGTGGATTCAAGCTCCAAATTTACACTGGAGATATATGAACATATAAGTATGTTGTAATACCATTCTGTGAGTATGTTCTTTGTTCCCTATTAGGCCTTTTTAACTTAACCTGCTTCTTGAACACAATGCAGCTTCCTGGGAGTCAACGTGCACTAGGCGGAGCTGATACAGCGCTTATGGAAGAATAAAGGAGACGGCTATATGTGGAGATCGTCAGCCATTACAGGATAACAAGCCATCTGTACCTCGGTCGATTGTTTCCTGTTCCAGTATCTACCAAACTCTCAGACATACATGTTATGGTATAACTATTTGTCTATTTTATGGGTTATTTCTACAACAATTTGTTTATTTTCTATGTACTCTTGGCTCTTCATAAAAACTTAGGTTCGGTCGGCTACAGGGTAAGTTACTTCCGTCCCAATCTCATCTTGCCATTTTCTTCGTATTCTGCAAAGAAAAACGGAAGCAGATATTGTGACAGAGATAGTAGTATATTGCAGTTAAGGTGTGTGCTGATGAGTTCGTTCGCTGTTCTCATTAGTATTCTGGCATTCGAACGATTTGTAGTTCAGATCGTAAGCATTGCGATTCCTTGAGTTCCAGTAATTATAGGTAACACACTGCAAGCAAACAGAACTTCCATATCAATCCTTTTCCATACATTACAACAGCTTACACCCTGAGTTCAATCAGTCAAATCTGAGTTCAATCAGTCAAATCTGATTTCATGCATAAGCTGGATGGTTCCTAATCTACTCTTCCTACATCTGATTATTTTGAGCACCATCCCAAAACTTCCGCTCCCACGACTCGATTTTCTTAATCGCGTTAGATTTTCTATTAAGATACATGTTCACTGTAGCAGGACTAAACGCAGGAGGCATTGAGCAAGGTTTCGTGTCTTTTGGTCCCATAACCATCGAATCAAGCATGAATTCCTTTTGCCTTCCTTCGGCAGGGCAAGCCATGGTCTCCGAGCAGAGTTCAGTTGCGTTTACTGGTATCGTGGGCTTGTATCTCATAAGCTTCCCGTACTCACTTAAAAGATGAAACATGTAATCGTACACATACTCCATCTTCAGATCATTCTGTATGAAGTTTGTTGCTTCACGACCGATTTCTTGTGCCTGCTCAGAAAGGATGATGAAAAACTCAGCAAGAGTAGACGAAAATATGCAATTTATATGCCAGAAATTACGATTATAAAGTTGTTGGCTCAGGTGGCAGGGGACTTATATACCATGATTCTGAGACTTTGAGTATTAGAAGACTGACCTTTTTCTTGTGGCTGTTACACCAATCAACAGCAAATTTGATAGATTTGCATTGGTCTTCTAGATTTATAGGCCAGTAGTGTTTAACCGGCATTAAACTCCTCGTGAAGAAATCGTAGTACTTGGGAGTTACAATGAATGTGACAGAATCACAGGCGAGAATGTACTTCTCACTGACTGACCAAGCCGATCCTTCAATATAGATTTTGTATCTGAAAGTCATGTAAAAGCTGTTCATAAGCATCATCAAGGCTATAAAATACCGAAAACAATAGTACTCCTAAATCCTACCAATACATATGTACATACTGCATCCTATACTCGACACTTATCGAAAGCCACTCTTAACTCTTGTTTTTCCTCTGTTAAGTGTCACCAATCATCAGACAAACACCTTAAAATAACAGACTACACAAGCTAGATTTGGTCATTTGTTTACTACAATTATTAGTGGATCAAAGATGGTCCAGTAAAGGCCCAGATAAGCCCATGAAATGAGAAGAAACAGTCTGGGAACATCCCACATCAGAAGATAGGGCAAGAGAGCAGCAGTATATAAAGAGAAGAAACGAGGATACATATCACGACCTTACTTGAACAGGATCTGTTCTATAGGATCGTACCTCTGCATCCTTGATTTCTAAGGAGACAGAAAACTAAGCTTGGTTGACGAACCATGGCTGCTCGACCAGAGCGTGATTAACAGCTCCGTTTGGCTCTATCCGAGCCACTCGGGGCCGTAGAGGATCGTTCTTGGCTCAGCTACGGCTGGCCAGGATGGTCTTGCAGCTGTCTGACAGGCTTCAAACCCCCCTTTTTTTCCGATTTTCAAAGCACTTATCATTTTAGCAATTAACATATACACCCAAAGACTAAATAAGTGTTACATTACGAATTTTGATAGTATATTCAAAGTACTTCTCATTCTAGCCATTAACTTAGCCTCTTGTTAACAGTTTGCATCCAAAAACCAATTCTGTTATGTGATTCAAAGTATTTCATATTTTTTAGCCATGAACTTGGCCCCTCTTTAACATTTTCTATATCTTGGTTCAAGTAGTTTCATTATACAAACCGCTTAAGAAAAGAGAAAAGCTAGATTTGGGAATCTGTTAACGCTGGTCCAGTAAAGGCCCATATAAGCCCATGGAGTGAGGAGAAAATGTGGGAAAATCCCACATCAGTAGATAGGGCAAGACAGAAGCAGTATATAAAGAGAAGAATCGAGGATACATGACACGACCTTACTTGAACAGGATCTGTTCTATAGGATCGTACCTCTGCATCCTTGATTTCTAAGGCTGGTTGACGAACTATGGCTGCTCGACCAGAGCGTGATTAACAGCTCCGTTTGGCTCGATCCGAGCCACTCGGGGCCGTAGAGGATCGTTCTCGGCTCAGCCACGGCTGGCCGGGAT
>JAYMSL010000579.1:0-22788 GCA_036897195.1 Plantago coronopus
GGTTTCCTTTTTTAGCATTTCGTTACAAACTTCATAACCCCAAATTTAGAAAGTTTCCTTCCCACTAACCAATTCTTTATTAGTTATCTTTATTACTTTATCCTTACTTTCATCATCTCTCTTACCTTTTCCAATCAATTACCACTAATTCAACATAATACCCCACACAAATTAATATTTTATCTTGCTTTCTTAATCTAAGAGAAATCAACTAATTAGGAAGTTTTTAATGAACGGAAGGAGTATTACAATACAAAACAAAGATCAATCTTTGTATTTCACTCCATTTATAGTTAGACACACTTTATAGTTTTAAATAAAAAAACTTATATCGATATAATATGGATGTTTTACTTACATGAAAGACGAAACTAACATAAACGGTTTAAATTCCTACTGAATTGGTATGAAAATGTATGAATTAAATTGAACTATACGTATTATAATTATAATTTTAAATACATAAATTTGATATGTATGGATTTGAAGTGAAATTAAATTAACATAACACAACGAACCTGAAGTGAATTTAACAAATTTAGCATTAGAGAATTAATATAAATAACAATGACAAAGAAACGCAACTCAATTTATAATACGTTTCAATTTCGATTAATAAATCGAGAACTCGAATCACACTTTTTTTTAAGAAAAATAACAATATAAATGAGTAAATTACTATATTTCACACCTCGCAAAACATCCAAATTATGAGTGTTGCTTGTTGTTTATGAATTACGCTTCTGTGACACCGACTTTTTTGTCCCTTTCCCTTGTTGATTACACTTGCTTTCTCTTTTCCTTTTATACGAAACGTGAATTCGTCTGTCTTCTTCAAGTTTGTAAGCTCAAAGTAAAGATCCTTCTCCCAGCCAGGAGATTCTCTCCTACATCATCTCTCTAATCTCTCTTCTGCTAACTTCTCTCTCTACTTGTAAGTTCGATTACTTGCCTATCTGTTTTCTAGATTTTTTTTTACTGCTCAATTAGGTTTTTTCCTCCTGGTGCTCATGATTCTTCTCTTAAATGTGTTTCTAATTATAGCTGACCACTTCAGCTAATCAAAACCTATAATCATTATTTATTGTTCAAAATGTTGCAATTTTCTGATTACTTGGCCTGAAAATTCAGGTATTCCATTTCCATATGTTAAGTTGCATTTTGCACAGTGGGATGATAATTATTGTATGCATTATCATCGTACATAAGGCTAAATTTATAGGTCTGCCTTCTGAGATGGTTTCAGCTTGACTTTTTAGTACTTCTGGTTTATTAATACTCTTTCCGTCTCACAAAACTTTAAAATAATGTTTTTAAACGTGCGGGTTGCTTCGTCTTTAATTAACCCATGGTGTTTTGTGGCAAGAAGGGAGTAGTTATCGTGTAGATTATCAAGGCTTGTTTGATCTTGTAGGCTATACTAGTTATGTTGTAGATTAGCATGATGCCATGACATAGAAATTAAGCTTCTTGTTTAAAAGAAGATCAGATTGCAATTAGTTTTTCAATTTTTTGTTAAACTGCTTTGTATTCCAGTTGCCAAATGGAACAACATATCGAAGCATCATCGCCAGCTGCAGCGCCTTTTAACTATGAGTTATATGATGGGGATCCTGATCATTTAAGGACTGTCGATGCCAGACCACCCCTGCCTAGCTCTTACATTGATCCCACATCCTTGAAACTCAAATATAGGATCGGTCATGGGATTTTTGGTGATGTTTGGTTAGCCACTCACCATAGATCAGCATCTGACTATGACGAATATCATGAGATTGCAATTAAGAGCTTACATCCTATGAAGGAGGATAGTGTGAATGCGTTCTTGAGTAAGTTTGAAGAAGTATGGATTAGTTTGAAATCTCGAAGAGTTGAAGGTGTTTGTTGGCTGCATGGCATTGCTGTTTTGTCCAATGAGGTTAGGTTTCTCAGTAAATTATGAGTACTTAGGCTGTTGATATTTTATGTTTTACAAGGTGGTTTACTTTACTGTTTTACTCATTTATTCGCTTTTTTTTTTTGTTTTCAGATATGCATAGCTCTGAAATCTTACGAGGGGTCGATAGGCGATCGTATGGCACAACTGAAGGGAGGCAAGCTTTCACTACCAGATGTTCTGAGGTAATGTGCATTGTCTAAGTCACCATCATTATGCAGATAACATCATCCAAATAATTTGATGTATACCGTGGCAATGTGATTGCCACTGGTTTTAACTTTCATTATAGTACTGTAGTGAACTAAACCAATAATGATGTGTAGCTATAAATTAGATGAAGTTCTGCTATAATTTTCCTGTTATAATTGGCTATCATTGCATCAAACTTGGGAGTTTTAGCTTCGTATCATTCCAGTTTCTTATTCCATCACCCGAATTGATGCAGTGGACAGTTATTCAGTCATTAGTAAAATTTTGTTTCAGGTACGGAATTGAACTAAACAAAGGAATTCAAGAATTGCATAAAATAGGTGTTCTGGTACTGAACCTGAAGCCAAGCAATTTTCTTCTTGATGAACAAGACCATGCGGTTCTTGGAGACTTTGGCCTCGCATACCTACTTCTTGGTATGCCTTCTCCTGATTCTGATTCTGAATTCCGGCTTGGGACCCCTAATTACATGGCACCTGAACAATGGCAACCAGGAGTTCACGGCCCAATATCTTATGAGACTGATTCTTGGGGGTTCGCTTGCAGCATACTCGAAATGCTTACTGGCATACCACCCTGGTTTGGGAAATCTGTTGAGGAGATACATTGCACAGTGGTTCTGAGAAAAGAAAAGCCTACAGTTCCATGTGGTCTTCCTCCTGCAGTTGAGGAAGTTCTCAGAGGCTGTTTTGAGTATGATATCCGTGATAGACCATCGATGGAAGACATACTGCGAGCATTTGAAAGGTCCTCCCTGTCCACCTACCCACCCCTGTTGTTAATGTAAAGATTGCAATTGTGTTCTTTCTAAAAGCTATTTTCTGGCACAATGTCATAGTATCTTTTGTTGGCTATTCCACTTCACTTGAGAATCTCCCGTGTAATCTCCATCAACTATGAATTCTCAATCTTCCCTTTCGAGGCCTTTTAAGGGGGTCTATGGGACCTTTTAAGTTTTAACATCTTTTTCTCCAGATTCTGTTTCCATTATGAAGTAGTGATGGTTATTTCCCTCAATTATAATATACACCTGCAAGATTCTAATGAAACTAGGAGTGAACCGACCCATGCAAAGTACGTATGTCCCTTGTAAATATGTGGCTCAGGTGTAGGTCTTGTCATAAACCTTGTATCTAATTCTTTTTGTGAATGATGAGAATAAAAATGAACTAACACATATCTTGGGCCTACTGTTTTATGTCCATTGGTGCATCTTTAGCTATTCTGTTGATTATGTTTTTTCTGCTCTTCTTCCTTCTTGAATACTAACTCTGATTAAATTACTTTCTGACTTGCAGCTCCAAAAATTCTGTCTATGCTGATGGATGCTGGAGTGGTCCCGGAAACACTCTTCTCGTAGATAAGCCACATTGCAGTGGCTATACCAGATGGTTTCTGTCAAAACACCCGCTCGAGGTTGGTGATGCAGTTAGATCAAGAAAATCATCAAATACCTGCAAGCCAGTAAGTTTGCCAGTGTCTGAAGGAACTGTAGTTGGCCTAGAGAAGGATACAGACAGAGACGGATGTGTACTTGTGCAAGTCCCTCACAGACACAATCCTCTAAAAGTAAATGCTTTAACATTAGAGAGTGTCATATCTGGTTTTTCAGCAGGTAACTGGGTGTGTTTGATTGATAGAAATGAAAAGCATTCCTCTCTGGGGATTTTACATTCAATAAAACGTGATGGAAGCGTTGCTGTTGGTTTTTTGGGCTTGGAGACTCTCTGGAGGGGACATTCTTCCGAAATTAAAGTGGTGGAGCCATTTTTTATTGGACAATTTGTGAGGTTGAGGGCAAATGTTGTAGCTCCCAAGTTCGAATGGCCTCACAAAAGAGGAGCGGCCTGGGCAAGTGGAAAAATATTACACATTTTTCCAAACGGCTGCCTTGAAATCGGGTTTCCAGGAATGTTTAAGTTTGGAGATGAGTCTAACCGCTGCTTGGCTCATCCCGAGGAAGTGGAGTGCGTAAGCTTTGATACATGTGATGGGATAGTAGAAAAATTTGAACATGTTGAGGACATTCACTGGGCTGTAAGACCTCTGGCAATCACAGTTGGCCTGTTCACAGCCTTGAAGCTTGGGATGTCCGTCGGAAAAGGTGTCAGCGGAAAGCTTGATAAGCGTAAACGGGCGCAGAAGCAGAAGGAGGAGAGACAGAGAAGTGGAAATTCAGCGTGGCTGCCACCAACAGTTGCGAATATCCTCTTTAAAGATGGCTTGCCAATCTCCAATTCTGCCTGAAGTGCTATAGCATAGTCTTGCGGTAAATATTTTTATTCATTCTAAAAAAAAAAAAAAAAAAAAAAAAATTCTTAGCCTATGATGTATATACTAGATTGATTAGATCAACTGATGGTTATGTGTGTTTGTATATATTAAGAAAAAATGGTATGATGACAGTCGTTATTTACATTATTGATACTCACTTTTGCCACTTAAAACAGAGTATGTAAAGTGTAACGGTTGGTGAATTCCGTTTTAACCGGTCGGACCGAGAGACATGTGGGTGTGTGAGAGTCGATATTCATGGGTCGAATACTCGAATTAGGCTATGTTTAGTTCACCATAAAGTCAATTCTGATGAGTTATATTTATTTCAAATAAGTTCAATTCAAATTTATGTAGTTACAATTTATATTTAAGTTAAATTCAATTCAAATCAGGTTTATCTCAGCTCAGATTAATTAAGTTCCCTTCAGTTTAAAAGTAGATAATTCACTTCAGTTCAAAAGTAGAAGTATATAAGGTTCACATTACACACTAATTTGACCTAATCGAGCATCAACTTGTTCCATTTGCAAGTTAAGAGCTTGGAAATTAGTGGTTCTAACTGAATATATGCATGCCTAGTAAAGCGCCAGACTCGTATATCAGACGCATCATCGACATTTACAGGAATTTTCAGGATGGAATCAACATTCCGGGCAGAAACATTCCCTCATGTTGTAACCAACATTTCGGGGAGAAACACTCCCTCACAGCCTCTTCCTTCCAAATATCAACTGGCACATCAATGAGAGAGGTAAGACCGCCTGCATTGCAGACGGCTTCATGGGTGACCACGAGCTTGGTGGGCTGCACCGGCCAGCCCACCACGCGTGGTCGGCTCGATTTGAAGAAACCGCGGTTTCTTCAAGTGGCAGCAGCCTCCACCTGTTTTATTTTTTAAATCTTTTTTGTTTAATTTGTTTTCTTTTTATTTTAAAACCCGACTTCGTTAAAACGTCAATAACTTTTGCACCGGAAATGCTAAAAATAAATAAAAATAACCAACTGATTTATTTTTCAAAATCTACAAATAGACACCAATATCGACTATATTTCAATTTTGAATTTGAAATTTGAAATTCGAAATTTGAAATTCGAAATTTGAAATCTCGTGTTAACTTTGCACCCCATCATATCTATATATAGAAGCCCAACGTTTGTAAATCAGACACACCAACAACCACTCTTCCAACATACTTCCTTCTCCTTCCACTCTCCCAACACCAACTCTCAATTTCGACCAAAATAAAATTTTCCTTGACGATAACCCCCAAAATCCTCGAGTACCTTCGCATCAATGACCCCAACACCTACCAAAATATCTTAGCCCAGACGTACGAAAACAATGCTCGAAGCACCCCTCCTCCTAACCGCGCTTTGTTCCAAGACACTAGCCCACTTTCACAAACATAAGGGCAATCACAGACAATGTTCGAGTTACCAACTCTGAACTTTGTCCCTGAAACCCAGCCGGAGTTTCAAGTTTGGTCCTGAAAGCACGGCAATGAAGTGTCTGACTCGTTTCTGTACCGCTGTCATACAAAAGTTTGGTCCGACTTACATGAGAAGGGCAAACGAGGACGATTTGCAAAGGCTTCTTGCAATCAATGCTAAAAGAGGGTTTCCTGGGATGATTGGGAGTATCGACTGTATGCATTAGGAGTGGAATAATTGTCCGAAGGCGTGGGCTGGTCAATTTCAAGGAAGGAGCGGAAAGCCAATTCTTGTTCTTGAAGCAGCTGCTTCACAGGATACTTGGATATGGCATTCATTCTTTGGTTTGTCCGGCAAGTTCAATGATTTGACTATAGTCCAACGTTCCCCTGTGTTCGACGACCTCCTCAGCGGAGTGGCACCTAACATTGTCGAGGTCAATGGTACTCAATATACCATGCCGTACTACTTAACCGATGGTATCTACCCAAAATGGGCTACATTTATTCCTGTTGTGCCTAATCCGGTGACCAACAGAGATGCCAAGTTCTGTATGCTCCAGGAGTCATGCCGGAAAGATGTGGAACGTGCTTTCGGAGTTTTGCAATCAAGATTTGCTACTATCAAGAATCCAACCCTTGCACATTCAAGACAAGTACTCGAGCAGATCATGAATTGTTGCATCACGCTTCACAACATGATAGTTGAGGATGAGCGCGGTGGGTACTTAAACTACGACAAACATATCGAAGACATGATTGCCGAGTTCAACCAGGATACTAGTGAGGTCGTTGATAGCGAATTCCTAAGTGAAATTAAAGGTCACAACAGTGCCTTCAACTATCATTCGATCCCGGACTACATGAAAAAGAACGGGCCATGCACAGTTTAATCACGCATGATCACCTCAAATATGACTTGATTGAGCACATTTGGAGGCTTTGAGTTACTACTTGTCTGTTTACTCTAATTTTAAGTCCTTTGTATATTCATTTCATGCATGTGTGCCTCGTTTGTATCTTCATTTCCTATGTTGGTGAGTTTTCAATTCTCGTATGACTTATTGTAATATATTCGTGATTTGAATAAACTTTAAACTTTGTTTCATCTCAAGTTTTAAATCTGGAGCCTTCATTTTTCATTTAAAGCTTGGTAAAACAAAAAAAGATGACGTGGCAGCCGAATTCGCTTCTGTGTTTTCATTTCTGTAGTCGAGTCGGTTTCGGAGCCGAATTCGTGAAAATGGCTTGTGAGGAGTGTGGATGGTCTAACATTGCCACCCACTACCTGACTTAGCCTCCGCGTGAGAGGCATAATGGATCCTCACACATATCAACATTCGTACCATCTTTAATCCTCCACCATACTCGTTTGCTAACCAAGTTCAACACGCCACCCACATTATTCCATGCAAAAGAAGCACTACGTTTAGGTGAGGCGTCAAGAAGACCAATATAATGGAAATATTTAGCTTTTAGAATCCGATATGAAGGCCATTTAGGTATTGAATGATCCGACAAATTTGCTTTCCCAGCATTGCTTAAGTTAAAGACTTCAAGTCCCAAAAAATATCATCCATCCATGATCCATCCCTATTTGAATTACAAAGAGTCTTCCAGTTGACTAATAAATAGTTTTCTTAGAACAGCCCCTACGAAAATCTGACAATGCATTGTAGAGAAATTTATTTCCAAACCCCTCAATTTTTTCGCACCCGTTCTTGCCATTAATGAAATACCTCCATCTTAAACCTAAACATTCCAGTATCTTTCACTTTCACTTACACATTCCAGTAACTGGTGGAGGAGGTGGCGGCGGAGATGGTGGTGGGGGAGATGGAGAAAGGGGAGGTGGCGGGGGAGATGGAGAAGGCGGTGGTGGAGGGTAAACTTGTGGAGGTGATGAAGCAAATGGAACAGGCGGTGTGGCGCGGAGAGGTTTAGGTTGTTTTGGTAAAGGTTCGGGTATCGGTTTAGGTTCAAAAGTTGTTGGGTTAAGGTCTGAATGTTTGACTCTGGTGTTCGGGTGTTGGTTGTGAGATTTAGGCGATCTCCGTTACTAGTTTAGGTTCAGGTGTGGTTGAGTTTAGGTATGGGTGATAGTTTAGGTGGAGTCGGTTTTGGGGTTCAAATAGGCTTTGTTTGCAAATCTCGGGTTTAGAGTCTTGGACTCTCAGTTAGGTTTAGCATTGTCTTTGACTTCTTTGTAATTGTTCTGATGCATTTCTTATGCTCTTTTCTAATTGATGAAAAATTTTGTCGTTTCTAAAGAAAGAAAAACTTGGTGGGACGTCTATATCAATTTATAGAATTGGAGGAAAATTTAGAAGAAACCATCTAAACTCGATCCTTGTGAATGGACCACCTTATAAAGTCAACTATCTACGATAAACAATAGTCATTTTAATCATAAATATAAAAAAATAATAATAGTAAACACCAATAATTTATTATATACATGGCCTATTTCAAACATTAAGGATTTACGATATATCAATTGTTTACCATAAAATATCAACTATTCACATTACCCATCAATCGTCTCTTTTAATCATAAATATAAAAAAAAATAATAAACACCAATAATTTATTATATACATGGCCTATTTCGAACATTAAGGATTTACGATATATCAATTGTTTACCATAAAATATCAACTATTCACATTACCATCAATCGTCTCAACCGTTTAAATTTTAACCATGAACATCAATTATTCATAATATATTTCAAAACATTTTATCATGAACGCGGACTATGTAAAATAGTAAAAGTGATCTTTTCTTAAAAGACAATTTATGTTGCTTTTAATTTTCACAACAAATAATACTTTGAATTATCCTTTCAACAAGTTGGGAATTGGTTTTGGTAGAAACTTCAGATGGATTTTGTCGATTATACATTCCGTAAGTAGATATCGTATTTCGATTGCTACCATATACTCTTCCATAATATAAGTGGAATGGTTATGTATAGAAAGAGCACGTGAAACCATATTTCTCAGACACGAAAAACATCACTTTTTTAATAAAAAAACATGAGTGGTTTAACACTTTTTTAATATTTATGAGTAAAAATTATATTTAGTTAAGAACATTTTAACGCTTTATTAAAAAACATCATGAATTTTCCGTTTATTTTTAAAGTTAAAAAGAAAGGTTAAAAAGAGATCGTATCTCGTGAGATAATTAAAAACGTGCTGCAAAATGACGCGGAGTAGCGTAAAACACAGGATTGTTTTGTTCGTCTCCTTCCCCGTCCTACACCTAAGTCCTATCTCCACTCCACACAAAAAATCCAGCAAACTCAAAACACAAACACCCCAAATGCAATGACCGGAGCAATTCTTCCTCCCAAAGCAAACCTCCCTGTAAATCCCTAGCACCACCGGAACCACCTCTCCTTCGATTTAATGGCCACCGCCTCACTCTGTTTCCCTTCTTCATTAACCTCCACACCTCACTCCCGAACCAATAATAATGCTGCTTTCTTTCCTTCTTCCTCCGCTTTTCCATCCAACGGAAAGGTTCTCGCCCTTTCGGCAACCTCAGCTGCTCAATCGACTAAGAGAATATCCGCCAGGAGGTTCGGTAGAGCTGTGATCGTTGCCGCAGCTGATTATTACTCTACTCTTGGTGTCCCTAAGTCTGCTACCGTTAAGGAGATTAAATCTGCCTACAGGAGCTTGGCTAGGCAGGTAATTCCAAGCTATGTTTGTTTTTATGCTTCATTTCGTGTTCTTATTGGTTTTGTATGATGTATCACATTTGGATGTAATGTTTGGTGTTTTGGATTGAACTATATTTGGTGATGAGTTTTATTTTTGCTGTTTAGTACCATCCTGATGTTAATAAGGATCCTGGAGCAACAGATAAGTTCAAGGAGATTAGTGCTGCCTATGAGGTAATCGATTGCTTTTCTTATTTTCTAGGAATTGATACTTGGCATTGTATTCTGTGGTGGTTGTTTTAAGTTTTTAACTGGCCTAGAGATGTTTTTAATGGTAATGTAGTAGGCTTGTTGTTGTTGTTGTTGTTGTTTTCTTTAGAATGTGATTGTTGTATGCGAGACGATTATGACTATTTATTCTTTTTGGATTCAGTAAATATACTGAGAATCACCCTTGAGATTTTCTAAATTTCGTTGTTTGTGAGAAATCGATTTTGCTTCTCAACGGTCACCACTCACCCTGATTTGTTGCCTACGGTCACCACTCACTCTAATTTGTTGCATACGGTCACCACTCACTCTGATTTGTTGCCTACGGTCACCACTCACTCTGATTTGTTGCCTATGGTTCCAACTGTTGTTGATAGAGAAATTTAGTTCATCGTGCTGGTTAAACAACCACATATTACAGTTTCCTGTCTTCGTGCTACTGCTAAATGTGAATGATGTTATTTTCCCTGCCTTCTTTCTTGGCTTGGCTAGTCTTCAGTGCAACATCTAGTGGCAGACGTTCTAAAGTGTCGTGCCTTTTGCATATGGATATGATTTGTTAATTAGTTAATGTCAGACTTCTATATAATAAATCTTGATCCTTGTATTCTGTGAGAAACTTGTGTGCTCTTGTAGTTGCTCTACGAGTGACTTATCTCCCCTAGAATTTTGTTGTTCTGCATCTTGTGTTTGTATTCTCTGAAAACTCATGTACAATTCTACTTTATCATCTCTAATGGCATTTGCTCCGTTAAAGTATTCAGGGTGCAACAATGTTGCAAAAGATAGAGTAGTATACAGATGAATGTGATAAACTGATGATAGATACCTTAGATAGTTTATTATATGTTGTATGAGAGTAAAATATTGTCAGGTACTATCAGATGACAAAAAGAGACAATTGTATGATCAATATGGAGAAGCTGGGGTGAAAAGTTCAGTGGGCGGACCTGGTGGTTATACGGTACTTCTCAAAATTTCCCTTCTACCGCAGTACTGCTTAATATATGTTTTTATTTACTTCTACATTTTGTCACAACAATCATTGTTTAAGGAGAAAAACTAATATCCCATGCTCAAGTTAACCTATTGCTTGTGTTGGAGATGCCACTGTTATCATTCTTTTGTTACATTACCTTCCATAACTAAAATTTAGCTGCGTTTTGTCTAAAAAGGAGTTCGTTCCCAAGGATAAGTTTCTTAACTTGTAGTAAGAGAAAGTGCTTGAACATAACTACCATATTACTCTTGTAGGTCAGAATATGAATAATATTATGATCATAAGAGAAATTATTTGAGATGTGTCCATACCTATTTTAACTCAACAGCTGAAAAGCTTGCAAATCTACCATCGAGTAACTTGGAACACTAGCATTATTGAGGACAACTCACCTATTATAAGCATGATGTGCATGTGCATAGTGTTATACAGCACCTCTATGGTTCCCTGATATATACGTTTCAATCCACAGGCTACAAATCCTTTTGATCTATTTGAAGCATTTTTTGGTTCCAGTATGGGTGGGTTCGCAGGAATGGATGGTGCAGGATTTAATACTTCACGTCGTAGTACTGTTTCCAAAGGTGAAGATATACGGTATGTCAAATTTGAGATATTTATCTTATATGTACGCTCATGCATTTGCTGTTTAACACTTTGGTATTTAGATGAGTTGGCCTACAGAATGTCTTACCTACTTGTGACATTTTAAGGCACAATTTGGAGGGTTAGACAGGTATCAGAGAACTTCGGCATAATTCTTGAAACCATGGATTTACGCTTCTAAAACTTCTAATTTCTAAATTCTGCTTCAGAAGCTTTATGATCCACGCGTTATTGATTTGGTTGCTTTTTCCCACATACTATCATCAGCTCCACAAATGTATCTGGCATAAACATTGACTGATTTTCCAAATGTATCTCAGTTATGATATGACCTTGGAATTCACGGTTGCTATATTTGGGGCTGAGAAAGAGTTTGAGCTTACGCATCTTGAAACATGTGAAGTTTGTACTGGTACTGGAGCAAAAGTAGGATCGAAAATGAGGATTTGTTCAACATGTGGTGGCAGAGGTCAAGTCATGCGAACTGAACAAACACCTTTTGGCATGTTTTCTCAGGTACAAACTTATGTAAACTCTTTATGAATATATAATTGGCTGTAACAGTTGAATTATGATGACTATTAGTTTTGGAGAACAATCTCTATCATTATGTGAGATAGGAAACCGAAAAGGAGAGAATATGTTAACATTTATAGTCACTGGATCTAAGTTTGTGATACAACTTCCAAGGTGTATCTGAATCATAATTTGAAGTATTGAGCCTTAAGCCTCTGCATACATATATCTTCTGTGGTGTCTCTGAATCATAGTATGCTGGGTATGGTTCATAGTCACCCTTGCATTAAAGAGTATATTTCTCATAATTCTTGAATTCAATTTTGTCTACGTAGCATGCCATAATCTTGGTGAAGAAATTCGCCGCTATCAGAGTAGAAAGAGAAAATAGGAAAACAAGAGATCTTTCTTTTCTTTAAATGGCAAAGAATGTTTTTTCGATAATCGATTGATAGTACAAAGAAAGCAAGAGATGGTTTTATTTGATGGAGTAATAATGAAGCAAATACAGTTACTGATGTTATAGATACAGTTTTGCAGTCTAAACATTTAATTTTCTGATTTGAGTAAAGGCTCTTGATCGGATATTGGAACATCTCAAAGCAAATCTCTTTGCACGAATCGGAGAAATCATCTTCGATTCTTCTGTTATTACTTTGTGTAATGCTACAAGCAGTACCAGTTTCTTTTATTTCTGTTATACTTTTGTTTCTCAGAGAGATAAAAATGATAGTACATGTTACAACATTGAACAGAAAAATAGTTCTGCAATTATTCTGAATCAAGTTTATTTCGTAAATTGCTTTTTTTGGGTCGGTCCATTTTCTTCACTTGATTTTGGTTTACACAGACAAAGTAAATAATAAAATCCGGAGAACTATCATGTTTGCAGTTTAAAAAATGTGGAGTAAAATCTACACACGATAGCTCTTGCTAAATTTGTAATCTGGAATTATACAGGCAGAAGTGCAGAATAGATGTGATAACCAATGTACGTAGGATTATGTCTGCCTTTGTGACGAAATTAGATCTCAGAGCAATTTCTTTCATATGCTGATGTTCTCTTGTACCCAATAGCAAAGCTATTAATATGGACTTGTCATAATGATCAAATGATGAATTAATGACAAGTGGATATAGACATGTTGTATGTGGTGGACGTAATGTTTTCAATCCTCTTAAAATGGTGGACGCATTGACACTTCATAGATACAAAATGTATATCTTATCTGCGTCAAAAAAAGCATAAATTGCCTTATACCTTCAGCAATTTTTGCATGAGAAGCTCTGCCTATATGGCTATATCTTGTGCAAGTGTTGCCGACACTGATATCCTGAAAAGTACTGCACGTAGTCAATTAATGCTTCCTGACCAACAACAATATTATTTGGTTAAACTAATAACCGGAGCATATATTTATAAACTATTTCCTACCTGACAACCTAATGAAAAAATTTATGCGTTGACTATATTATGAATAATTAATAGCAATGAGCAATAACCTCTATTTATCAGTTTTCTATTGATGTAAGTAGGTCTCAATATGCCCCAATTGTGGTGGAGATGGTGAGATGATATCTGAATCCTGTCGGAAGTGCTCTGGTGCTGGTCGAATAAGAGTTAAAAAAGATATTAAACTCAAAATTCCACCAGGAGTGAGCAAGGGCAGTATTCTTCGAGTTGCCGGGGAAGGTGATGCTGGTCCAAGAGGGTATGCTTTAGTTAATGATTATTTGATTCTTCAATATAAAGAGTAGAATTTATATCAATGATTCATGTAGTGTTTGATCCATCTGCTTAAGGGTTTTTTATGCTCATAGTAAAAACTCAATAGGAGGTCATTTAGTGAATTGTGAATGTATAGAACATTTAAGTCCTCTTGTTTTCGTATATTCAATACCTTTTTGCAACTTGCAAGTATGCTTTCATTTGGCGATGGAGGACTGACTTCAAACCAAACGGGACTTAGGGTTGAGAAATGTGAACTTGATCATCAAGGAGAGTTGCTCTAAGTTCAAGCTGTCAAATAAGGTCATTCTGTATAATAGAAAGCTACCTATGAGTGCTCACAAATTGGACAGTCAATTTGGTATACCTGCATTATAGCTCCATACATCCGCATCCTATGTTTGATGTCTGATTAGTCAGTGTCTGAATAATCTAATTTGTGTGGGCCTATGATCTATGGAAGCAGTGGAATCGTACATAGAGTTCAGGTTTTCGAGTTTATGTTCAGATGTTAATTCTGAGAACTGCATGACCATGAAATTTCATTGTACATAAATGCTAATCATCTAGTTGTGCGTGTGATTTAATTTCTACAAAGGGGTCTATTGGTAAATGTTTTCTTTTTAAGAGGCAAAGCGAGGATCAATAATTGTTCCCAATTTCCCCCCAAGGTGACTCGAACCCGGTCTATTGGTAAATTGGCATATTGAATTGCATGCGCAACACTTTTCATTGTATCCTCCTTTTTTTTACAGGGGCCCATCTGGTGATCTTTATGTCTACCTTGATATTGTTGAGATTCCCGAGATCCAAAGAGATGGTATTAATTTATTATCAACAATTTCAATAAGCTATCTGGATGCCATATTGGGGACTGTTATGAAGGTACTCCCACATAATCTACTATAATTTTGTGATGCATTAGATAGCTAATAAGTTAACCGCACTAAAAAGATACAAGCTATTGGTGCTTAAAAGTACATTAAATGCGACCGGCCCTAATTGAGCATTTGAGCTGAAGTCGACAAAAAAAAGCAAGTATTACGGATAATCCAAATTCTAGCATCTGAGGGCTCTCTCTAGTCTTTAAACTAAGATCTGTAAGACTTGCTCTTCCAAAGAACAGATTACTAAGATATTCCTTTGGAAAACATTAACAAAACTGTTGAATTGTTTTTGCGTAACTTTGATGTCTTATTCACTGTTAAGGAAATTTCATTTTTATTTTCATAGTTCTCTTAACTTCCTTTAGATCTTTATTTTTATCTACCATGCGAAACACGTTTAGTGGTTCAGCAGTCTTCTTAGTTTGCCAATGTCATTCTTTATTAATCAACATTCATTTAAAGTTGCTGAAATCTTGATCTCTTTTCCTTGTGGGCTGGTATCTTTTTTGTTCTTCTTTTCCTTCTTGCATATACAAGCTAGAAGACTTTCTTTGTAGTTGAATACTTTATGAACAAAGTAAAATTACAAAATGTTCTTTTTATTGTTTGACATAATGTCTGGTTTCGCGAACACTTCTCCTTTTTTATGTTCTTGTCCATTTACAACATTGTGAAATTTGAAATATTCTTTAATTGATGATGACTTGATCGCAGTTGTTGCGTTCTGTCGCATCGAGTAATCTAAAACTTGGCCATGTGTGTTTTTGAGCAATTTAGTCCCATGAAACTGGCATTATCTTATTTATAGAGAAATGTGGCATGCAATTGAATGATTGTTGATACTTTCATTCTTGAGTTTATATACACCAAAATTGTAGTGTGCTACTTAGTGGTCTTATCATGAATGGACATTGATTTCTTGTTCTATGGCATAGGTAAAGACGGTTGAAGGCATGACTGAACTGCAGATACCTCCAGGTACTCAACCCGGAGATGTTCTTGTCTTGGCAAAGAAAGGTGCTCCCAAAATAAACAGACCATCAATACGTGGTGACCATCTGTTTACTGTTAAAGTTAGCATACCGAAGCGTGTCAGGTATATAAGCAATCTTTCCTTGATTTAATTTCACCATTTGTCTGATGTACAGTATATGGAAATCAATTGAGGTTCTTAATCCCATTAAAGAAAATTGTTAAAATGAAAGCTTAGCCAAATTATAGATTTTCTTCTAGGAAACTTGAACAATTTTACCACAAGAACTTCGCAAGTTAATCGCCATAACCACAACAAATACCAGTCACTTTGTCACATTTATTTTTCATCCTGCATTTATATAAGATGAATTTTTACTTTTTCTGAAATATTTGTCTTTCTGCACATTTCGAATCCTTCATTTTCAGTGTTCAAGAACGAGAACTTCTCGAGGAACTTTCAACACTTGGAAAAGCACCTGTTAGTCGTTCAAAAACTCGCCCGAAGGTCCAAGAACCAGGTCAGGAGTTGTTTTTTATTTGCAAATTGGTTTCTGCTAAAGCTAGCTAATATGGAATGTTCTGATCATGTCAAATTTTGAATGAGTTGGTTGTTCTGATACAGTTCTTGCCTGTAATCACTTTAAATGCATCATTTACTAAACTTAATTGCAATTCTGGTTTCAGTAAGTTTATAGTAGTCACAAATATTTTAAAATCAATAGACATATAACGTATTCTGAACTCTGTTTGGATCTCGCAGTTGAAAGTACTGAAAAGGAAATCGCTACTGAAAGCAAAGAAGAAGGAGAAGATCAAACTGACCTCTGGAAGCAGTTAAAAGATTTAGCAGGGTAAATTTTCTTCTTGATGTTTCCTTTCTCTACTGAATTAAAAACTAAACGTAGTTTTGATCGCTAGCTTGCACAAATCTAGTATACTTTTGTACACTCTTCCCTGACAAAGTAACTTAGATCACTCGCTAGCAACTTGAGTCGCTCGTACTTATAAGCTGGGGTTGCTTGCTTGCAGGGCTGTTGCAACTGGAGCTTTGAAATGGTTCAGAGATAACATCTAATTCTTCATTTAGACACTCACCCTGTATGGATATAGGTGCTCCTTGTTGTTAGATCTGACACAGCTGGTTATGACGGATCTCGTTGGCGCTTGAGTGAACTGAAAGTACGATTTTTTTGCCTGAGAAAGTATAGCTTCTTAAAGAAATTCATTTGATTCCCCCTTGTCTATTCTCATTGCTGTAAATTGTAGCATCGCGTGTAATAGTTACTTCGATATTATTCTTTGTACCTATCTATGGATCCGGCAAGATTTGGTTTTTATCTGAATAAACCACAATTTTCCTACATTTTGTCTTGTCTGTTAATGTTATATCGAGGATATACAAGAAAGTTCAGTGGAAAGCGATTAGAGTGCAAAAATAAACAAGTAGTAGTAGTTGCGATAACCAGTAAAACTTGCACCATGAATGGTGCCTGCCTGCTGCCGGTTGGTAAGATTGTTGGAGTTGCATTAGAGGATAGAGGTCGGGACACCGGTGGAGTTTTTAGACTTGGAGTGATAAGTCGATAGTAGTGTGGAGTAGAAGTAGAGTAATTGTTAGATTAGTATTTTCAAGAAAATGATGGAGCAGTTTATATATATCCATGTTAAATATGATTTAGTAATTAGTACTTCAGGTAAAAGAATTTTATTTTCATACATTTACCTGGACCCTACACCAGTATCACCTAAACATTAAATCTCCATGCTTTGAAGAACTCCAGAAAGCAAAATAAATCAAATGCTTCAAGTCAGACAAGTGACAAGTCCACCTTTTCACACAAATAGACTTATATATATATATTGTTTTTTTTTGCATCCGACTTATATATATTGTTAAGAAAAACGATAATGAATCTTTTCCTACAAACTTTTGTTCAAAAAAGAAATGACATTTTGAAGTACAATATTAGCTCTTTCTTTTTTTTTCTTTTCTAAATTAACTAATAATATTAACATTAAAACAACTTTATATGGTCACTTATGAGGAAAACTAACTATTGAAAGATTTGTCTTTGAAGTCTAAAATGTTTTCTCAGAATGCTTGAACATTTTTGTTTTACTTATGTGATTAAAAGACTTTAATTAAGTAATTGCAAGTAACTTTAGATTTTTAAGTACAATAAGTAAAGAACACTTGTTTATAGTGGTTTATTAGGATAGCGGAATCTCCCAACTACTCCATTTTGCCCTTTCGAGTTGAATTCACTAACACAAGATGGTTTTAGTTATAAAATACATTCTTAACTAATCCATTAATCTCAAAGTACCAAGCTTTGATAGTTTTCCTTGATCTCCTAGATCAACTAGTTCCTCCCTTCACAAATCACAACAAAGGGTTTTTTTTTCTTGCTTTCTCGGCTAAGTAGTTCCTCCCGTTTGAAGATTAACACGTCTTTTAAGTTTTGTGTGTTTAAAGGGTTCTTCTTATGAGTTCCAACTTTGTAACTCATTCAGTTACTTAGAAGGAGGATGAACTATACCAAACTTAGTGCTCTTTGCAGAACAAGGTAAGGTAAACCTGAACAACAAGACTTGTTCTTGTTTGTGAGTATGATCCTTTGACTTAGTTGCCACTGAAATCTTGATTGAACTACTTCATGAATTAGCTTTGATAGCTTAAGTCTTGGAGGATTCTAGAATCACATATTAATTTTTTTTTTTGTTGTTGTAACTTTGAGAGAGCCTTGTGAGAGTTTGAGAGTTGTGTTTCTCAAGTGCTTGTTCCTTGTTTTTTTAAGTCCTAGCATATGTATAGTAATTCCTCCATACCACATTATGGTTTAAAGTTTCTTGTTGACGCTTTTCTTTTTTACTTTTCGAGCGAAAATTATTATGAATCACAATGAAATTTTTTTTTTAAAAAAAAGTTATATTTACTAAGTATTGTCACTCTACTTACTAAGAATGATTTATGTAAATTTATTTCTCATAGTGATTCAGGAGTAACTTATGGGCGGAGGAAGAAAAAAATATCTAAGTTCAAAATCTGAGCTGAAGTGCCTATGGGACATATTTCAGAAATGCAAGTTCAAGAATGGTAATTACCCAGATGGTCAGGCCCGGAAGATAGCGGTAAATTACTTACTTAACAAATGTTTACCTCCTCCCCCGCCTCCTCTCAACGTTAGATGATTTCATATTACTGTGTAACTTAGTACCTTGGTTGATACTGTGTTTGTTTTTGCTTTTAATAGTTGATTCACACTTGGATATTGCTTATTCAGTTGTCGTACACTTTGTATTTCATTTAAAACTTCTTAAAGTTTAATACAATTAATTTGCATCTGAGAATTTATTTGAAATAGTCTAAAGTGTATTTATTAAGAGGTTCTATAACGGCAAAACAACCAAAAAAAAGTTATTCCATTTTACCGACAAATGAGCTCATTCGTTGGTAGAATGGCCAGGTTTCTGTTTATCTCGTCAACCAATTTTACCGACGAATGGTAAATCCTCTACTGACGCTCATTTTGCCGGCGACGCACTCATTCGTCGGTAAACTGATATTTTTTTTAGTGCATGTTGCTTGAGGATGAGACTCATTGTGCTTTCCAAAAGCTTAGGGCTTCATGCGACTTAGCTCATTTAATTTGTCGTTAGTCCTTTGTCTATCCAGTGTGCTTAATATTTCAACCTACACTCTGTCTTGTGTTTTTTCACTTGAAATATTTTAGCTTCTGCGTGAGAACCTTTCTTAACAAATTTATGTAGTTTAAAATAAAATGTAAAATTACATTTTCTAAAACCTAACACATTAATTTACAAAAATTTTAAGTACTAATAGCCTCATCAAGATTCCTCTTTTATAACTTGTCGATATAAACTTAAGACTTAAGAGTAGTATAATGCATGTCTTACTATCTTTTAAGTTTTAACTAGTCATATATTATTTGCTCGTCAAAACTTTAAAATAGTTGTTACTATACATATATGCATTCGCCTACATTACACATGTATTTTTGTAGCTCAACACACACATGTATAATTAATATAGTACATGAATACATTTTGAATGTTTATGAATCATTCGCAAACGCGCATCCATACTTTAATATGTTCGAGACAAACTCTTACATATTCTTCTGATCGGTTAACTTGAACTTAAACCGAACTCTTTCTATATATATATATACACTTTTCATAACTGCTCAGTTCATTTGCACTCCTAGTATGACCTCATACACCTTTAAGAAGGGGATGCAATTTACAGTTTGGAAAGGGGATGGCAATTTAATTGGTCCCTATAATTAATCAGTTAGAAATTAAGAGGAAGAGAAAAACATCAATAAAATATCATATATAGTAGCTACGTACATATATATAGGGAGTAGCCGAGTAGGTTCAAGTAACAAAGGCGGCATAGGTATTGAGTATTTTCGAATTCGAGTCTAATTCGAGCCCTTAGTTTAAGTATTAATAAATTTGCGGATTCATTAAAAAAAAGGAGGTATATATGGAGCTTATAAGCTAGTACAATACAAAGACCGTGGAAAATGGAAATTGCTCTGTATGCATGTGGTATGTAGGTAGAGCTCACCCAGGTTGCGTCAAAGCAACACATTTTGCCTATTTTTGTGAAACATACCAATAAACACGTACGCCTGAAATTGATCAATCAGCTACTTCACCACATCACTTTACTCTACTTCATTATTCTACTCGCAAAGTAACTAGTACTACATGTAAAATGATAGAATTACTACATCGTAAAAACATAAAAACTCAAACTTGTAAAGAGGTTCACACCGTAAAATTTCTATTAAAGGCTCGAAGTTGTGGAGAAGTTAAAATCGAGTCATTTATGTGTATTTTCCAACATAAAAACACTAGTTACTGTTACATGGGGTTTGTAAAACTCATTCTTGAATCTTGATTAAATACTAAATCAACAAAACAAATTAAACTGCGAATGGAAACTCAAAGACATTTCACTCTAAAGGCTAGGTGAAATTTCAAGATGTACGAACATTATTGGATAGTTAATGTAAATGACTTCATTGGGCAACTTGTTAAGTAAAAAAAAAAAAAAAAAGAGTGTAAAAACACAAGCTGCTACAACAGAACTTGGTTCAGTAAAAAACAAATGGTAAGAAACACAAGCTGATTCAACAGAATATCACATTCACATCTGATCTTACCGTCTGCGGTAGATCGGAAAACACATCCATCGGAATGATCATCTAGCCTGATGGTGTAGCTGCATACTTTGCATGATGAACTCCTGAGATCAAACATACACAGGGTAAATTAAGCCTGGCAGTTGACGAATCACGAATTCAGACAACGTACGAGAAGTGGTTGAGTTTTTGCCATATCTTCCCACAGCTTTCTTAAACTTCTAGTTACAGAAATCAAGACAGACACTACATTGACGACATTGTAATGACAGGAAGTTCAAGAAAGCTGTGGAAAAGCATGACAGAAGTCTCTTTAATAATGCTGCTAGATCAGATCAGCTGTACTGAGCCATGAGTGGGTTGAGGAAGAAGAAACTGTGGAGGAGTATATATATAGGTGAAGGTATATAATTAATGAGGGGTTTAATTATAATTAATTATTAGTAATAATGATTAATAAAAGAGAAAAATGGAGATGGGGAAATTACGGATGGATGGAGGAGGACCACTATAAATAATGGAAGAGCAAATGGAGAAAAAAATGGGAGCAGCTTTATAGCAGAGCGTGGGGAGAAAGGTAGGGTTCTCCTACACGTTCTACTTGCTCCTCATACATACATACTTACAAATAACTCAGCTGTCCTTTGGGCCCTAGTACCCCTTTTTATACTCCCTCCATCCCGTCGATCTCAAGTTTTACATAAATAAAGTAAAAACGATATATAGTAACTAAAATATGAATTTTAGTGTATAAAGTTGGAGACATTGTGAATAAGGTAGGAGAGTAGTATCCATTTAAGGAGTACTATAGAGGTGATGAGATTTTGACACGCTTAAATAGAAGTTAAGAAGATGAAATTGTGACAGATTAAGTAAGAAGGTTAGATTGTGACGGACTAAATTGAAACCTAGACATGAAATCATAACCTCGACACCTACCACCTCGTCACGGACCTTGACAGAGATATGGAACCTAGGATGAAATCACAATTCCAGAATTTATTTACATCGACAGCATTAGCTCGACGAGTCACCAATTCATGCCACTGCCACCTCTCCTCGACCAATTCATGCCACTGCCACTAACCATGATGACCCACATGCCTTATACACGACTCTGGCCCACTAAGAGCCTTGGTCCATGCCCGCGGACCTTGGTTCAATTACGAGAAAAGATTTTTGAGCATCCAATCAAACCACCATCATGTCTATAAATATCCCTCTTAAGGAGATTTCCAAGGCTCATATACTATTCATAATTACTCTCATAATCTTTTCCTCTCTACTTTCTCTTCGGCCTACCCCAAGCTAGGCCCTCCTACCGTTAAGCCTTGAAGTCACTTCCATTTGCCCTAGACAAGTTGGTTAAAGACACTAACCCCCGCCACCTACTTGTGCAGGATATGGGTACTCAAGTTTGGCCAACATATACCTTGGACGGATAACCTTGACTTGGACCTCTATTTGAATATATATTGGACTAGCTTGACCTTGCTATATACGAACTGTTATGACTCACACAGGATATGTAGTAAGGCGAATTAACGCGTTTTACACCACACCATATATATATATATATATATATATATATATATATATATATATATATATATATATATATATATATATTGATTTCACTTATCAACACATATTCCTTCCCATGCATTTTGTCACCACTACTCATGTGCATGCCAAGAAACTTCACAATGGATCACCTATTATTAAATTGTTTCAAGCAAACACCTTTAATTTTAGATTTTATATATATGATTCTCGAAAAGAAAAATACAACTAGTTAGAATAGAAAAATACAACTAGTTAGAATAAGACTTCGACTAAAACTCTCTAAATTAATCGTAGAAATTTATCTTTACAAATGGGAAAAACTAAAGTTGACATTGATGTCAAACTAAAGTACTAATAAGCTGATCACATTTCTTCCACTAGATTTCAAACATTTTTTTAAAACGACAAATATAACGTATTGTGATTTAATTATATTAAAATTTGTGAATACCCTATTGTAAAATTATAACCTGCTCAAAACGTATAATACTTAATTCTATAAAATGGAAAACCACTATTAATTTTAATTTTACCGC
>JAYMSL010000580.1:0-22782 GCA_036897195.1 Plantago coronopus
CTCATAAATATATGATGTTCTATGGTGATACATTTGATGTTCATAGTAAATTATTGATGTGTTGTAAATAGCTGCAGACTGTTTAGTACTACCTCCGTCCAAGAAGAAGCTTTCCATTTTGTTTTGATAACCGTTCTTCGGTCGCAAATTACTCAAACTCTTATTGAACAAAAATATTTAAAAAACTATATTGAAATATTACTATGTATACATTTTTAATGTAATTTTCTACTTTTTTTAACCAACATAATTTAGGAGTAATTTACGACAAAAAAAAAAAAAAGTCAACAAAACTAAACGGGAAACATTTGACTGGACGGAGGGAGTAGTATGTATATACGATATCATTTAAAGTCTTAAACAATTGTTACAGTTCGAAATATACTTATTTTCAGTCTTTACTTCATCTCTCGTCAATTTCTCTCCCACCAAATAACCTTAATAACACTCATATTCTTGAACATATCTAATTATTACACACCTTCTATAATTTCCCTAATAAACTTACAAATCCCTATCCAAACACTGTTTTTCAGCTCATTTATCTAACCGAGCAAAACCCTTAAAGAACATTGAAGCTAGATATGAAAGAGTTGATATTTTTAGATGTAGTTTTTGAAAAATGAAAATCAATATTATGTTTTGTAGTACTAATTTTTCTAGAACATTGAAGCTAGATATGAAAGAGTTGAAAGGGTGAGAATAAGTGCTGGGAATGTGTGAGTAGAGATGTATAACTGGGAAAAGATAGTGGGTAAAAATATGCTGATGATTTCTACTATTAGTCTATGTCGGAGTCGGAACTTCCGGCAAGAGAATTTCTGAGTTTCGTGGCACGATATACACTTACCTTCAATATCCGACTCCCAAATGCCTACGAACCCTGTCGATTTCATGAAAACAGTGCTCAAACCATCTTATATGAAATCGAATACTCCAAAGGGACCCGAAAACAGAAAGGGAACAAATTATTCATTTAAACTTGTCCCTGTTGCAACTCAAAACAAGAGATTTTATAGTAAACTCCCCATCCAAACATCCATGCTCAATCATCCTAAAACACTTGGAAGACCAGAGGTCATGGGTTCAATGAGAATAATAATACATCATAACATTCAATGATCTTCTATCCTTCAAGGCAAAAAACATATCATATCATTGCAGCAATAATTTAACTGAAAAGCAAAACTTCTTGACATTTACCAAACTGTTTTCACAATTCACTAAAAATCTCAAGTAAAACTATGGACAACCAACTTACTCTATAGTCTATAATACATGAACACTTGCCATATAATGTTGCTACCCCGTCTAAACACGTTCACATTTAGACAAACTACACCAATTACAACGAATTCACATCTAGAAAAAAACTACCAAAAGTACGCTGGACCAGAGGATGATGAACCAGATTGCTGGGACAAAAGTAGTGCACATTAGAACATGGTACAAATAGTAGTCAATTAGCACTCTGACTTCCATGTGCCTTCTCCTTACTATACAAGTAAAGGTCTCTAAATACACACGATACGGGCAATCACCTTCTAAGCGCTTCCTGATGACAGTGTCTCATTAAGAAATTCCACGCGAGCAGTGCTGCACCAATAGCAGGCTCCACCTAATTACCAGAAAACATATGATTAGACAAGAAGAAAGGCTCAGTAGGCCCTTAAATGGAGCTGTCAAGAGGTTAGGTCTGCAACAAAAATTTGATTATTGTGAGTGATGAAATGAGGATGAATCGGGAAAAACGAGCTTTAAGTGAATCTGGTAGGTATTTTGAAAATGTGCTGAAAACACCTAAAGACTTTATTCACAAAATCAGTTCTTGTTTTCCCCAGATTATTTTAAGCTATGTATAATCAAAATCAAAAGATGGCGAACACGCATTTTTGGTGATTATGCTGACAAATAAGAATCACTCAATTCTTTAGAAAAAATATTGCTAACAAGGCACTCAACCTAAATTGTACAAGCCACAATCTGATAAGAAAACTCAACTAGTGGGGACTATATAGTTACCTTTGGCCTAATGAGAATCGCGCCTGGGAAGTTCTTGGTGATGCAATTCATTACTTCATTTCCGATGTCCCATCTCACATTGGCTTCAAGAACACCACCGACCATTACAAGCGCAAAGGGATCCAACCCATCTGCATACCAATTATCATTCAACATGTTTCAGTTCAGACGACCAGCAGCCTTAGATACTTGAAGCTTAATTATCATTCTACTTAATAAAGTAAAACAGAGAGAAGATGAAGTTAAAAAGAAATGGTTCAGCAATATACAGCAAAAGTGTAGAAACTTTGACTATATGAAACCGGCAGAAAAATGCTAACTGAGTGAGGGTACATATTAAGAAGATCCAGGGACTTGGTCAAAAGATGTACCTTCACCACATAGCTCCAACCTCTCAACAACAGCTTTCACACTTGAGGCCAACTCTCGAACAGTATCATGTAAAATATTGTTTGCCACAGGATCACCTGCTTCTGCACAGGAAACAACATCTGGCACCAGAGCTGCAATCCGGGCCCAAGATGGATCGGAATAAGTCCACCTAAAATTAACATGAAAATTAGTAATGTCATTTTCATTCCTGAATTTTTGAACATACATAGACAAGCACACTCAATAACAAGAAACTCGAGTTGATATAGCATTAAAAAGTCTAGATAGCATCCAAAAATAAAAGACAAATCGTTTAAAATCTCAAGTTGATAGAAACCAGATAGATGTGGCAATGATCCGTTCATTAGAGGCATACCCTATAAGTTCATCTGGTGAAGAGAGATTGAGCCTATCGAGGATACTATGCGTTAGGGTAGTTGGTGGACCACGACCGTCATGAGCCCTTACTATAGCAGTCAGTGCCTGTGCAGATATACCATACCCACTGCATGTAAGAAAATACAGGTGTAAAAATTCCTCAACTTAGATAAGCAGAAAACCTGTATCACATACAATTTGCATTCTTGTTTAATGCAAATAATCTGCATAGGCCAGCTTGTAATTGATGCTCAGCATTTAAAAATGCATCACTTTACTACCTCATCTTTCAAATTGATCACTTTCAACTCTCGGGACTAGTATCTGGCCGTGCCCTATGTCCAAGCAGTTTATTATCCTTTCAAGCTGGCAGTTACAATGCACATACTTAAAAAAAATCTCCCTTACTAGCTTGCTTGTTTTGGAACATCAACCGTGCAATTTTACTATTCATCTTTTGGAACGGTTCCCTGCGAACACCTGATAATTCTTACTTTCGCTTTTGATATGTCAAGCTTTTCTGCCTCCTAAGTCCTAATATTTTCCCCCACATAAAGAATGCAGGATCCAATTGCTGCAAGGCAGTACCAGTGACGGATGCAGGATCTAATAGCTACCTTGCATTATCGGTGAAACATTTATCATGAGCTATAACCATTTAGATAGTAGGAAATATGATCCAGGACAGTTGTCAGACACAATAAAGAATCTCACCCAACACCCAGTGGCGAATCCATGACCACATTTTACGGGGGGTCGAAGTTTAACTTGCGAAGTGTTTTTTTGCAACTATAGTAATCTTGTCATATATATTTAATTTGATAATATACGAAAACTAAGTAAGTTGAAGGGAGCGAAGCAATTAATTTTTTTGAATAGCAACAATCTACTCATGAATTTAAAGCTGTAATTACGTTAATGCGTCTACCTTCCCCAGTCGCCTAATACAGGTCCAGCACCAGCTGCCCGAGCTTCTCTTCCATCTTCAGTAAACCCATATGCAATTGTACCTGTGCCAGCTATGAGGACGCATCCATGAAGCTTTCCCATTGTCCCACTGGCCAGAGCCGCCACAGCATCATTCTGTACAAATAACTTAACATGGCCGGGGAATATTTCTCTACAGACATAAAGCAAACAAATGATATCAGGGACAGTAAGTGCTGTTTTATTAGTATGGCACAAGAATTGAGATAGAGAAACTTCACTGCTCGGACTTGATATGGTGAAAAGAAAAGAGTTTGGAAACAAGACTATCCACCAAGTAAATATATGCACAAAACAGTCGCATATCTGAATGCCATAGCAAGAAATTCCGTATTGAGGCTTACCTCAGCCAATTGAGAATACGGTGCTGATCTGTTGAGTGATTAACACCAGATACTGAGAGACAAACGGCTTGCACAGCAGACCGCGTTGAAACTGACTTTGAAAGGGCATCTGCCATAACATGCTCCAAAGTTTCTCTTGCAGCAGTTTCTGCAAACACAAGTACATTTATTAGTTATTTACAAGATGCTGTCGAATAAAAATGTCTGATCTACATAATTATCTGCAGACTAACAAGTAGACTATGACCTCCACTTCATCTTACAAAACCATATGTTTACGTCACCCGTGCTACTAATTCTGCCTTACACTAATTACAAAAACAAAACCAGAGTTTTGCATGGTACATTACATACACAAAGCTCTAGCAGGTAGTTTTAGTGGCATTCATTTCGCTCAACAAAAGCTTACAAACCCATATATAATATACTTTCACTTAAGAAAATAAACATAGGTGGAATAGGAGAGGTCGGTGGTTCGAACCCCGGCTGCAACGCCCCAAAACCAACCAAAATTCATAAAATTCCGGGTTCTTACACCGGCGGAGGTATAAGGTGGTTTAGATTGGAGTTATAAGGTTGGTTTGGGTGTATTGTAGTTATAAGGTGGTATAGGAGTAGGAATAGTGTAGTTAAATTTACCGTTTAAAAAAAAAAAAAAAAAAACTTTCATTTAACAAATCTATCATCTCTTGACGACTTGGAGTCTTGGACCTTATTTAAGAATGTGATAAAAATGTAGTTTCAGTATGCTTGAGGCTGTTACATGAATGAAACAATGATTAATTAAAAATGAATTTTCAGTATGCTTGAGCCTGTTACAAAACTCAGGGTCCAGTTAGCCTCAAGCAATCCCTGATTGACCCCGACTCAATTTTAATTCAAGTGTTCAGCTTCCACTAAAAGCACATGTCATTACTACCCTATAAATCCTACCATGACAACATGACTCTCACATCACCTGCAACATGCCACACACTTTCTTTCTCTCTGAAAGACAATAACACCACAATCAATCACAATCTAGCTCTTAACTCACCCTTTTAACAAATCATACACTCCTACCTCAATCTCGATTAATCCCATATCAAATTCTTTCTTATGATCCACTTCCAAGTATTCCCAGCTTCAAATTGAAATTCTCTCAACAAAATTACACAAGTACATTATATTCCTGTAAGAGTAGCCCATGCACTGATGATGCACACTTATTGCATTAAATCTCACAGGTTCACTACTTCGTATTCAGATCATGTATTAAAGTATCAGTTAACTAAATAACATGCGTCGATTCTTATTTTCGCTTCCACCTATGTTGCCTAGAATTAAAAAAGTAGTCGAAATTTTTGGTTGAAACTTCAATTCTTTATTTTTCTTTGAAACGGCAAAAATATTACTTTAGGAGTCCAAAAAGCTCCAAGGTGTAAGAGGCCTATAAACTTGTCGAAATGTTCTGGTTGAAAATTCAATTCATGATTCTGATAAGTTATCTACATAAAGGAGACAAAATGTAGATTAACCGATCTGTTCTCAAATGATCTTATGATGTATAGCTTGTTCCATTAACAGCACAAAAATACATTCACAATCTCCATAAACTTGAAATAGCATCCAAACTCAGACAATCTAGGTAAGCAAGCTCAACTATAGTAAAGTTTCCAACTTTTCCCATAAAAGATGTTTTTTTATTTGAAACTGCAAATCTAACTAACCTACTCGTACACTACTCCCACACTACAAAACTCCAATTATTAAACCAACTTATAACTCCAATTATGACTAAACCACCTTATATATGACTCCGCGAGGTTAGAACCCTTATTAACTCCAAAAGATGAAATTTTGTAAATTGATTAGCTAGGTAGGATAACAGAATAGACGAAACATAAAAGAAGAAAAACAATATATACCTCCAACACTGTTGTGATTGGAGCAACCAGCAACAGCGCGAGCAAGAACGGGCAGAGGGTCAGGCAGGGGCTGGTTAAAAGGTATAAAAGGCATGCAAACACAGACAGTAGAAGTAGTCCCACCATCAATCCCCAATATGACTTGCCTGTCCACATTATTTCCAATCCCATTGGAGTGATACTGAGCAAGCATGACACGGTGCTCAAAGCCCCATATTTCCCTATTTCTGTACCGCTTCATGGATTAACAAGATTAGAAGCTTTCCAAATGGGGGTTTGTTTTCCTTTCTTTTTGGTTTGATTTTGATGGGTTTAGCATAAGATGAAGAAGAATGAAGAAAGAGTGAGGGATTAAAGAAGGGGGATGACATAGGTAATTAAAATAGTAGGAATGGGGGGATTAAGGAATAGATTAATGGGACGGCAAGAAGAAGACGAATGCTTTGGAAGGAAGTGGTTGATGGTACGTGAAATTGACGAGTGTGAGATGGGAATTGAATATTGATGGGGCGTTGATTCGTGGAATGCATATTATGTATGTGTTCGACGAAATGAAACAAACCAGATTTCTGCCGTTTTGGCTCTGCGACGAACGAGTAATGTTAAGGAATAAGCGACTATTTGGGTTTCTCTTGTGGGCCATCCCATCTCCCGCTTTTTCTTCCTTTGATATTTCTGAAAATTTGCGACTGGGTATCCATGGTTAGTCGCAACAATTTAGTTAAACTATCTACTTTTATATTAAATTAGGATGTTCAGATTAACTCATGTTATTTTTAACTTAAATTCAGATGTATTTAATCCTGATTAGGTTAGATTTGGTTAGTTTAAATTTATACTTCACTTCATATCCGTTTAGTTCAGTTCAGAAATCATCAGGTGAAAAGAACAAATAAAATGCAAATAAACCGTTCGATGTTATTTTGATAAATGTTTTACATCCATCAATACTAATTAAATTTCTTTTTTGGTAATGTATAATGGCTGTCCGGATAGGATTCTGATGGTTCAGATTAATTTGATTTGATGCCTTCTCCACGCACTTTTAATTTGGTTATATACTAGTTCTGATATATTATCTAATGTAGCAATATCATGTAACAAGTGTCAATAATGTCAATGTAAGTAGTGATGTAATTACTTTTTTAGTGATTTAACTCAAAGTTCAAATCTTGGGTTGGCGAATACTCTGGAATCGTCTTCCAACACAAGACAATCTTCTTCATGGGGGAATTATTAGTAGCAAAAATGAAGTGGTGTGAAAGTGTTGTTTCTGCGGTTGTGTTTCTGAATCGACCCAACACTTCTTTATGGTTACATAAGGATTGTAATTGGGTTGACCCAACCCTCACCCAACCCACTAAAAAACCCAATGGGTGAATACCCATTTAAACTATATGGGTACGGGTGCCATCACCCAACCCGTACCTGTTATATTTAAAACGCGTACCCGACCTGACCCGCACCAATTAATTGGTATACATACCCGCACCCAATCCGTACCCGTTATACTTAAAACACGTACCCAACGGTTGGTGAATGTATACACCAGGTGGAATGGTTGAAGAGTACATATGTGAAAGAAAATAGAAAATTTAGTAGTTGTACTGGGAGTGATTGGGTGTTTATGAAGATAATGGATGCTTTGTGGAGTCCGAGTATGTTGTTGTCGAAGTAAGATTAGAGGTTTGGTACATTGAATGAGAAGGTTCGGAAGAATAAGAGGAGACAAATAAGTTGGGACTCAGAAGGGTTGTTGGTTGAGACAATGTAAAGTTCAAGAGGACCTTGAGAAGAAGTTTGACTTGCACATCATCGACTTTGAGGAAACGAGAAATGATCTTAAGAAGGAACTAGAGATTTATATGAAGCATATTCAGAAGCGTAAATTTGATGAGATAGATGGTAATGATCATATATTGATGTTCTAAGAATAAATTGCTCCTTCACATCCACTCTTAAGAATATGTTTCATATCAATCAAGAGCTCCTTCTTAATAACATTCCTCGTTATCTCTAAATCGATCTTGTGCATGGCAAACTTCTTCTCATGCTTCTCCGGGGTCCTCTCCAACCTTTTGCATTGTCTCAACCAACATCCTATCCGAGTCCCAACCAATCTCTCTCCTCCTATTCTTCCCAACCATCTCATTCAGTGTACCAAACATCTGATCTCACTTCGACAACATCATACTATGACTTAACAAAGCATTCACTATCTTCAGAAACACACAATTACTCCAAATACTGCTATTAAATTTTCTATTTTCTTCACATATGTACTCTTCAACCATTCTACCCATATATGCATTCACCAACTGCCGTTTTCAGTCCCCTCGAAGTAATTTCACCAGCTCATCCCAAGGATCATTCTTCATATTTCTCTTTCTCAACTCTACGTGCCTGGTTCCCCGAATTTCCAATAGCACAAAAACATCACCTTCATTCCACTTGTCTCGATGACATTGAGAAGAAGCGTTACCTTTGTTATTGGGGATGGAAGAAACTAGTTTTTGTTTGTTCGTACAATTTGTGCAACCATCTCGATATTTGCATTCAAGATCGACTGGCGACATAGAAGAATTTGAGTTCAGATTTATCATCGATTTGGGATTTTTGTTGGCCATAAGGAAAATAAGCGATTTTTGATTTATTAGGGTGTGATGATGAAATATTCTCTTTCCCAATTTCAGTCCAGATGTCTATAAAAAATTAATGATACACTGGTAAGTTGGTATTAATCTACGCTTTAACAAGACAAAAGGGCTTCAATAAAATATGCATGTGAAACAAAAGAAGTAAAAAATTTCATACCTGCAAACTGAGTCATCATCTTCCAAAGTCCCCTCAATGTTCTGAGCACTTTCTGAATCATTATCTTCTTGCTACACATAGAGTACTATATTATGATGACTCATTGCGCTTGGAAGTAAATAGTATATGGATTGCAAAGGCAAAGACTATTTTATTTTGCGCGATCAATTAATGTCAGCGCAATGCCTGCCCTAACTCCGCACACTTTCTCCATCATTCCATCCTTGGAAGTAGAGGAGATGTATATCCAATCTTATGTTCTCTTAGCTTCCATCTTGTTGTTGGGGCATGGACATTTTTAGACCTTGAAAAAATGAGTGTCTGAATTTGTAGCATTGCGTCACAACTACAACTATGTTTGCGAACACTACCCAGAGGTAATCAAGTTCAGTTTCAGACTAAGAACTACCATAAGTTGATGCCTCTGGCAGCATGCAGACTGGTCAAATGGCTTCTAAGAATCAGGACATGCATATGTAGATCATGCCTTGCAGCAAAAAAATGGAGTGATGGCTCATTGTCGGGTATCGTAGAATTGGCCTCCCGAAATATTTTTCTCTTTATCTATCACAGAGTGGTAATGTTTAAAATAGATCATGTTAATAATACATCACTCGTAATTTATTGAAAAAGCATGGCGGAAGATTTAAATTCAGCAAAAGTGTTAAACCATGGAAAAGAAAATGGAAGAATAATCATCTAAACCGATTATGAGCATCTAATTACCAACTGAATAACAAGTATCAAACTTGGCGCAATATGTGGATTAAATTGCAATTTCAAAATAAAATGTACTATAATAATTGGTAACTATCATATTTTCCAAGGATACACAAGGTGAAATAGTGAAGAGGTGAGAATTAGCATCATCACAACAAACCCCTAATAAATAATAAATTGCACATTTTCCTTATCGCCAAGAAAAATCCCAATCCGATGAAAAATCTCAAGTCAAATTCTTCTTCACCGCAAGACGATCTCAAATGCAAATATCGAGATGGTAGCACAAATTGCACAAAGAAACAAAAGCTTGTTTCTTCCATCCCCAACAACAACGAAACAAAAGCTTGTTTCTTCCATCCCCAACAACAACGGTAACAATTCTTCTCAAGGCATCGAGACAAGTGGAATGAAGTTGATGTTTTGTGATATTGGAAATGTGGGGAGCCAGGCACGTAGAGATGAAAAAGAGAAATATGAAGAATGATGATTGGGATGAGCTGGTGAAAGTACTAGGGACGAAGGGAGTGAAAACGACGGTTGGTGAATGCATACGCCAGGTGGAATGGTTGAAGAGTACACATGAGAAAGAAAATAGGAATTTA
This sequence comes from Plantago coronopus, assembly GCA_036897195.1. Classification (NCBI taxonomy): domain Eukaryota; kingdom Viridiplantae; phylum Streptophyta; class Magnoliopsida; order Lamiales; family Plantaginaceae; genus Plantago; species Plantago coronopus. The sequence continues at coordinate 10,150 of JAYMSL010000580.1, forward strand.
GTAGCTTTACTGGGAGTGATTGGGTGTTTTTGAAGTTACTAGATGCTTTGTGTAGTCCGAGTATGTTGTTGTCGAAGTAAGATTGAAGGTTTGGTACATTGAATGAGAAGGTTGGGAAGAATAAGAGGAGACATAGAAGTTGGGACTCAGAAAGGTTGATGGTTGAGACAATGCAAAGGTTCAAGCGAACCTTGGAGAAGCTTGAGAAAACTTTTGACATCCGCATAATCGATTTTGAGGAAATGAGGAATGATCTTAAGAAGGAGCTCGAGATTGGTATGAAGCATATTCAGAATCGTGGATTTGATGAGATTGTGAAGATTAGGAGATGGATGCTAATGATGAGAATGATCATATGTTGATGGTTCTAAGAATAAAGTGCTCCTTCACATCCACGCTTCAGAATATGTTTCATATCAATCAGAGCTCCTTCTTAATATCATTCCTCGTTTCTCCAAATCGATCATGTGCATGTCAAACTTCTTCTCAAGCTTCTTTGGGGTCCTCTCCAACCTTTTTATTGTCTCAACCAACATCCTATCTGAGTCTCAACCAATCTCTCCCCTCCTATTCTTCCCAACCATCTCATTCAATGTACCAAACCCGTTGATGTGACTTCGATAACATCATACTCGGACTGAACAAAGAATCCATGATCTTCAGACACACACAATCACTCCAAGTACTTCTATTAAATTTCCTATTTTCTTTCTCATATGTACTCTGCAACCGTTCCACCCGTGTATGCATTCCCCAACCGCCTTTTTCAGTCCCCTCGACCCTAGTACTTTCACCAGCTCATCCCAATGATCATTATTCATATTTCTCTTTTTCAACTCTACGTGTTTGGCTCCCCGAATTTCCAATAGCACAAAAACATCACCTTCATTCCACTTGTCTCGATGACTTTGAGAAGAAGCGTTACCTTTGTTATTGGGGATGGAAGAAACCAGCTTTTGTTTCTTCGTACAATTTGTGCGACCATCTCGATATTTGCATTCAAGACCGACTTGCGGTAGAGAAGAATTTGAGCTGAGATTTGTCATCGAATTGGGATTTTTGTTGTTGAGAAGGAAAATTTGCAATTTTTGATTTATTAGGGTTTTGTTGTGATTATAAAATATTCTCTTTCCCAATTCCAGTTCAAATGTTTATAGAAAATTAGTGATACACTGGTAAGTTGGTATTAATCTACGCTTTAACATGACAAAAGGCTTCACATAAAAATACATGTGAAACAAAAGAAGTAAAAAATTTCATACCTGCAAACTCAATCATCATCTTCCAGAGTCCCCTCAATCTTCTGAGCTAGCACTTTCTGCATCATTATCTTATTGCCACATCATAGAGTATTATATTTTGATAACTCATTGCGCTTGGAAGAAAATAGTCTATGGATTGTAAAGGCAAAGACCATTACGTTTTGCGCTATCAATTGATGTCAGCGCAATGCCTGCCCTATCTCCGCACATTTCCTCCATCATTCCATCCTTGGAAGTAGAAGAGATGGATATTCAATCTTGTGTTCTTTTAGCTTTCATCTTGTTGTTGGGGCATGAGCAGTTTTAGACGTTGAAAAAATGAGTGTCTGAACTTCTACCATTACGTCCCAACTACAACTATGTTTGCGAACACTACCCACTGGTAATCAATTTTAGTTCCAGACTAAGAACTGTCTGAAGTTGATGCCTCTGCCAGCAGGCAGACTCGTCATATAGCTTCAAAGAATCAGGGCATGCATATGTAGATCATGCCTAGAAAAATGGAGTGATGGCTCATTGTCGGGTATCGTAGAATTGGCCTCCCGAAATCTTTTTCTCTTTATCTATCACAGAGTGGTAATGGTTAATAAAAGATCATGTTAATAATACATCACTCGTAATTTTCTGAAAAAACATGCCGGAAGATTAAAATTCAGCAAAAGTGTGAAACCATGAAAAAGAAAATGGTAGAAAAATCATCTAAACCGATTATGAGCATCTAATTACCAACTGAATAACAAGTATCAAACTTGGCGCAATACGTGGATTAAATTGCAATTTCAAAATAAAATGCAATATAATAATTGGTAACTATCATATTTTCCAAGGAGACACAAGAAGGAAAAAGTGAAGAGGTGAGAATTAGCATCATCACAACAAACCCCTAATAAATAATAAATTGCACATTTTCCTTATCGCCAAGAAAAATCCCAATCCGATGAAAAATCTCAACTCAAATTCTTCTTCACCGCAAGACGATCTTGAATGCAAATATCGAGATGGTAGCACAAATTGCACGAAGAAACCCAACAACAACGGTAACAATTTTTTTCAAGGTCATTGAGACAAGTGGAATGAATGTGATGTTTCGTGATATTGGAAATGTGGGGAGCCAGACACGTAGAAATGAAAACGAGAAATATGAAGAATGATGATTGAGATGAGCTGGTGAACGTACTAGAGATGAAGGGAGTGAAAACGACGGTTGGTGAAAGCATACGCCAGGTGGAATGGTTGAAGAGTACATATGAGAAGAAAATAGGAAATTTAGAGTTGTACTAGGAGTGATTGGGTTTTTATGAAGTAAATGGATGCTTTGTGTAGTCCGAGTATGTTGTTGTCGAAGTAAGATTAGAGGTTTGGTACATTGAATGAGAAGGTTGGAAAGAATAAGAGGAGACAGAGAAGTTGGGACTCAGAAAGGTTGTTGGTTGAGACAATGCAAAGGTTCAAGAGGATCCCAGAGAAGCTTGAGAAGAAGTTTGACATGAACATAATCGTTTTTGAGGAAACGAGGAATGGTCTCAAGAAGTAGCTCGAGATTGATATGAATCATATTCAGAAGCATGGATTTGATGAGATTGTGAAGATTAAGGAGATGGATGCTAATGATGAGAATGATCATATATTGATGGTTCTAAGAATAAAGTGCTCCTTCACATCCACGCCTCATAATATGTTTCATATCAATCACGAGCTCCTTCTTAATATCATTCCTCGTTTCTCTAAATCGATCATGTGCATGTCAAACTTCTTCTCAAGCTTCTCTGGGGTCCTCTCCAACCTTTGCATTTTCTCAACCAACATCCTATCCGAGTCCCAACCAATCTCTCTCATCCTATTCTTCCTAACCATCTCATTCAATATACTAAACCTTTGATGTGACTTCGACAACATCATACTCGGACTGAACAAAGCATCCATTATCTTCAGAAACACACAATCATTCCAAGTACTTCTATTAAATTTCCTATTTTCGTTCTCATATATACACTACAACCGTTCCACCCGTGTATGCATTCATCAACCGTCGTTTTCAGTCCCCTCGACTCGTACTTTCACCCGCTCATCCCAATGATCATTCTTCATATTTCTCTTTTTCAACTCTACGTGTTTGGCTCCCAGAATTTCCAATAGCACAAAAACATCACCTTCATTCCACTTGTCTCGGTGACTTTGAGAAGAAGCGTTACCTTTGTTATTGGGGATGGAAGAAACTAGCTTTTGTTTCTCTGTACAATTTGTGCGACCAATCTCGATATTTACATTCAAGACCGACTTGCGGTAGAGACAAATTTGAGTTGAGATTTCTCATTGAATTGGGATTTTTGTAGTTGATAAGGAAAATTTGTGAGTTTTGATTTATTAGGGTTTTGTTGTGATTATGGAATATTAGTGATACACTGGTAAGTCGGTATTAATCTACGCTTTAACAAGACAAAAGGCTTCAGTAAAAAAATGCATATGAAACAAAAGCAGTAAAAAATTTCATACCTGCAAACTCAGTCATCATCTTCCATAGTCCCCTCAATGTTCTGAGCACTTTCTGCATCATTATCTTCTTGCCACACCATAGAGTACTATATTCTGATGACTCATTATGCTTGTAAGAATAGTCCATGGATTGCAAAGGCAAAGACCATTACGCTTTGCGCTATCAATTAATGACAGCGCAATGCCTGCCCTATCTCCGCATACTTCCTCCATCATTCCATCCTTGGACGTAGAGGAGATGGATATCCAATCTTGTGTTCTTTTAGCTTCCATCTTGTTGCTGGGGCATGGGCAGTTTTAGACCATGCGAACACTACCCAGAGGTACACAAGTTCAGTTTCAGACTAAGAACTATCTGAGGTTGATGACTCTGGCTGCAGGCAGACTCGTCATATGGCTTTTAAGAATCAGGGCATGCATATGTAGATCATGCCTAGCAGCAAAAAAATGGAGTGATGGCTCATTGTCCGGTATAGTAGAATTGGCCTCCCAGAATCTTTTTCTCTTTATCTATCACAGAGTGGTAATGTTTCATAATCGATCATGTTAAAAATACATCACTCGTAATTTTCTGAAAAAGCATTCCGGAAGATTTAAATTCAACAAAAGTGCGAAACCATGGAAAAGAAAATGGAAGAATAATCTTCTAAACCGATTATGAGCGGCTAATTACCAACAGAATAACAAGTATCAAACTTTGCGCAATACGTGGATTAAATTGCAGTTTGAAAACGAAATGCCACTATAATAATTGGTAAATATCATATTTTCCAAGGTTACACAAGATGAAAAAGTGAAGGCGAGAGTTTGCTCACTGTTTTACTGTGAAATCTTGTTGGACGGGATTATTACAAATGAAATATCTATACATGATAAAAAAAAAGGGATTATTACATATACCCCCCCTGCTGGATGACAACTTCTCATCTGAATCTCACTAGATGTAACAATAACATCTAAGTCCTAAATCCAGTTTTTAATAAACACCAACAGACACATACTTATAATTTGGACTAAACTGCAATTTTGACACTTTATATAATTTCACTTTCACCCCAACTTATATTTATTAACAATAATTTAACTACAAATAATTTAAGTATTAAAAATAAATTAAAATTAATTATAAAATAAAAACTTAAATAGAAGACTCCATTAATAGAGCTCGAAGTTCTTTGATGGAGTTTTAATCTTCTTCCTCCTTCCTTTTCTTCTACATTTTTTTTTTAAAATCTCGAGTGGCGGAGATGCTTAGCTCCGCCAATGGAGCTGCCCTCTGGCAGCTCCGCCTTGGAGCTTTGCTCCGGTGGCGGATCCGCCACCGGAGCTGCTAAAAAAAAGTAAGAATGAAAGAGGAAGAAGAAGCTTGAAGATCATCAATGGAAGCTCATCAATGGAGGTTTTTTTTTAGATGAAGAAAGTTTGAAGAAGATGACCAATATGTAAAAAAATTTAAAAATCGGGGTTAAAATTAAAATTTTAAAAAGTTGAAGGAAAATAAAAGTTAAAGACTTGTTTGGTTCCAAGTTTAGAAAATTCAGTTTAGGATTTAAATGTAATTATTTCATCTAATATGATCAAGATGTAATTAGAAAATCTAACAGATGTAGTGGATGAAATTCGCCCAATTTTTTTTTTTTTTTTTGCTAAAACAAACATACTAATTCTGAAAGGTTAAATAAAAATTTCACATCACACTAATCACAGTTGATAATCTGATGAATTATCTAAACATGATCTTTAAAAAAAAACTTGATGAAATAATTAAACAAGAACCCTAAAGGTTAAATAAGCAAAAAAAAAGGTGGTAAATTTCATCCCAATGCACCAACACAAATTGATTTGCAACAAACTCAAATATCAAATGTTCGGCTTGATTAAAGAAACCTCAAATAAGAGAAGTCAACCATAAATCATGAGTAAATTCATCAAAATTCGGATGAATACAAAACATTGCTTCAACAAAACTGAGAAAAAACACAAATATAAACATAGAGAATTGACTGATCCTAACAATGAAAACAACATAAATTTTAAATGGAGGTCGATTGAATTATTACCTGTATGAAGAGACACGAGTAAGTTCTCAAAGAATGAAAAACATCGGAAAATTTAGGGGTAGTATACTAAATGAATTGAGATTGCAAAGATATAAATAGACCTGGGTTGGATTGAAAAGGAAAAAAACAGGTAAAATCAGAATCATCGAAATCAATTTATGCATTCAATTTAATTCTTTTTTGAGAAAGAAAATTTTCATTCCATTCAATTAAATTCTAGAATCATCAAAATCCTACTAAAAATGATGCATTCAATTTATTTCTTTTTGAGAAAGAAAATTTTAATTCCATTCAATTTAATTCTAGAATCATCAAAATCCTACTAAAAATGATGCATTTAATTTAATTCTTTTACTGAGATAGAAAATTTTCATTCAATTTAATTTAATTCTAAAATCATCAAAATCCTACTAAAAATGATGCATTCAATTTAATACTTTTATTAAGGAAGAAAAATTTCATTCCATTCAATTTAATTTTAGAATAATCAAAATCCTACTAAAAATGATGCATTACCGTTGTTAATTATATTGTTTGCTTTATTACGCTTTCTTTCATCATGCATTATATGCGCGTGACACTGATGTTTAGTAGTTAATTTAGTAATGGATGTTGATAGATGATGATATGATACGAACCCTAGCCTCTGCGAATATATATGTATATATATGTGTGTGTGTGTGTGTGTGTGTGTGTGTGTGTGTGTGTGTGTGATTAATTGCGTTTCTTGCTTATGCGTTATCCATGCTTATTGCTCTTGTTCTGATCACATGCGCGCTTCATAGAAAATACTCTAAGATTCATGGTTAGGCTTGTTGACTGTTCATGTTTATGCTTCATAAAAATATTCGAATGTCACAGTTGCTACATAGTAAATTCTCGAATGTGAATTCTGGTTTCCGCATGTATCTTAATATTCAATATGCATGATAATGATGTTTTCGTAGTAGAATTGACGCTTCTATTATGCATGCTACTATTTTGTAGAACATAGAGACTATTTATTCATCAATCGCATCCTAGGGCTAGTAACATTGATTCGCTATCACTGCCACCTTCTTCCTCTTGAAACACAGTTCGTATTTAAATTGTTAGATAGTTATTGCATGTTCTTAGTTCTTTATTTGTTAATTCATCAACTGCTTGCGCTATCGAAAACCAAACTGTTTACTCGCTTTCTAGTTAGATATTGTTGATTAGCTTGAGTAGATGCAACTTCAGCTTAATTAATTCCTTGAGAGACCGACACTCGGGATTAACTTGCTCTACACAATTTATAGTGTTTTAGTCTGTTAGTCTTAGCTAGATACAAATTTATTTGGTGGACAAAACGACGTCCATCAAGTACAAAAGAGGAAAATAAACAATGTTTAACTTTAACTAGATGAAGGTGGGCGGGCGATTGAGGACATTCCGGAATGTAAACTATCTTAAATATAAGCAGATTGGCTAGACGGTCTAACGGTTAGACATGTGCAAATCAGGCAAACAGAGAAAGCGGTCTGGTAGTGCAGTTCTTTCTAATGCTTTAGGTGTCTCATTCTTGGACAATACAACACAAGTTTTGTCAAAGATCACAACAAACAAATTCTGCAGAATCAGTAATCCTGTTGTTTGCCTGCTTCCAGCCAAATGCAAACCGATATAAACTCATTTGTCATACATATTGCAAGAACCTTGAACAGTGAAACAAAATTATAGTACCAAATGCGACAACATGAAAAACAATGGAGTGATTTGGGCACGTGGTCTAACTACACAATTTCAAATAACACAGTTCAAGATACTTGTATTCAATAATAAGTTTCTCAAATGTAACAAAATAAAATCTCAAATATAAAGGAGATGTGCCTGAAGTTGCTTTAAAATCTTTGTATCAGAACCATGAGCTCCGTAATTGAGAAAATGAAACACAAAACAAACCCGGTTTTGAAAGATAGTTGTACATCATCTCTCCTTGACAGAGATTGTTAAACAAGATGAAGCTCTAGGAAATGCTGACAAAAGCCTATTGATTCTAGAGCGCGTATGAGAAGGGGCACCGCTGATGGACATTTTCTTCAACTGTTGTCCGTTCTTCAACAAGAACTCTGCTAGATTATATTCAGCTGTCGAACACCAAAAATGCACAATCTTAACTTCTTCAAGATGCAATAGGATACAAGATGGAACAGAGTCAACATTTTCATAAGCATGATCACCATTGTGCATCTGATTGGAAGTAAATAAGGCAGTTAAAGGTTAGATCAAACCACCATCCTAATGAGTGAAAGACATAAACTATGAAGAAGCGGGAACCGAACAACAAAAGCATGAAATCGAGCATTTTTATAAGCCATGGCTTACCATATTAATGGTCAGGAATTCCAGTGATGGTGTTGCACGAAGTAGTTCTAGTAGCTCTCCAATGTGACTCACACTAGTCAACTCGAGTCGTCTTAGCTTATCATGATGGAGATATCGTACCTTTGGCACCACCTTGTTAGAAGTAAGAAACAAAGAGGCTCAATAGAAGTAGTGAGGGTCCTAACATGTCTAACAGAAAATACTGCACTTGCAATAATAAGAACATTAACTTACCTTATATATTGAAGCACCAATCTCCAAATATTCCAAATTTATGAACTTGTTAAACAAATGGCAAACATGTAGCCAATTATCTCTAGCTGACTGAACACCCGAACTGTCATCATGATAACTCAACTGTGCAGAAACTATTGAGGAACCATCCATAACAAATATGTTCGGTAATCCAAGTGTGCTTGAAAATAGTGAAAGTTGAGGGGCACCAATCATGAGGGATGTATCATTCGGTCCATCAGACTTAAATTCAATAAGGGAAGGAGCATGAATTAACACAGACTTCAAATCTGACCATTCGCAGAAGCTTGTCGTCAATGTCTTCAATACTGGGAAAGACAATATCATGGTGTCTGTGGTAGGAACCCGCTTCACAATCTGTACATCCTCGAGACACAAACTTGTGAGGTTAGGAGCACAATTTTTCACAGCAACATTCACAATGCGACAGGTCCGGACACTCAGTTCCCTCAGTCTAGTACTATTTAGAAGGTTGCCTGGCAAGAGTGCGTCTTTTAAGGAATATGTAACAACAAGCGCCTCAAGATTATGGGCCACTGCAGTAGATATCCACCTTTGCAGTTGAGAAAGACGATATGTACCAATACAAGTTAGACGGAATGTTCTAATATGGGGGGACATACGAAGCATCCTATCCATGAACTGTTTGAACATTTCTACTCTCCTATCATGATAAGACCATTCATTAATCTCCAGGTTGTAAGAACATTTCCATTTATACCTCCAACCTTTTGACAGGATGCAAGTTCGAACCACATCCTTTGTTGGCAAGCGAGACAAGATGTTACTTAAGACATCTTCATCCAAATTCGAAATGTGATCAATCATCCTCATATATTCGCAAATCAACAGTATCCTGCATTGTTCGATGAATAACATAAATCATCTCAAAATAAGCTTCACAAAATATAGTTAGATCACGAATCAGAATTCAAATCATTCCTTAATTGATGGATGATAGCTAGATCCTTACAGACACAAAGATAATAAAATTTAAATCACAAATGTAACTACTATATCATCGACGTCTTGCATAAACTTAAACTCCGAGATCTTATATCACCAGAACATATATACAAAGATCAAGCAAATCGATACAAAATGAAAGAAATTAAACATTTTCTGAATAAAGAAAAACATCCGATGAAGAAACTCGTGCTAACCTGAAGGCGATCGTGGCTTGAAAGGGGAACAATCTGTAATCGGAGGTTGCAGACAACGAAGGCAGACTAGATTGGGAGAGATACAAAAAAAATCATCGAGCGTCAAGGTTTGATTTGGAGAGCTGTTATATTAGTAAAGAGAGATGAAATCCCTTATAAAGCATTAGGACTCCTGTAACGACCCGACCCATTACTGGACCGAGAACCGGCCCAACGGGCCGACGAGGTTACTTCGGGCTAGCTTGCTGGGGTGATATGCTGGCCCCACAGGCCAAACATGTTCTAATTCGCACACTTTGTCCTCACTCATACACGCACTAGGAACTTCCCAATGGGTCACCCATCCCAAGACTACTCCAAGCCAAGCACGCTTAAACTTGGAGTTCTTATGGATGGATTTCTGAAAAGAAAGGTGCATTTTGTTGGTATATGTAACATTCTCAACCCATTTAAGCTCACTGAAATTCTGGGGCATTACAACTCCTTTGTTTGGTTAAGGTGAGAACAAAACATGAGACAGGTTAGGATGTGAACACAAAACTGAATTGAGAGAAATGGAAAATAACACTTACAGATATACGTGTTAGGCGATACTTGTTAGCAATAAGTTCTTTAGCCTACAATAGAATTCACATATTCTTTAGCTATATTTAATGTGATTAAGCAAATACTGATTTTGCATTGGCAAGTTTAGAAGGAATAGAAAGAGATATTTGAGTAGAAAATACTCCATCTGTTCCATTAAAAGCTTCCTAACCACTTGCTTTCTCTCGGATTAAGGAATATTAGTATTATAATAGTTAGTGTGTAGTATTATATTGATAAAGTAATAAATAATTGATAAATGAGGAGAGAGAGTAGAGAAAGTGTTGATAAAGTAGGAAAGTTAAACAATAAAAAAATTAGTGAGTGGAGGAAAAACATTCCTTATTTGGGTTAGGAAGTTTGTAACAGAACGCCAAATAAGAAAAGTTAGGAAGTTTTTAATGGAACGGAGGTAGTATGTAGTTTAATCTGTGAAGCATGAGTTTTGGTACACTGGCATTTGCATATTAACTAACCTGGCAAATAGGGATCCATGAGCACAATTGTACATTCATATTCAAATTACACAACATAACTTACATGCTAGGACTCTATTCAAGGTATTGGCATCACTATTAACAAGTTGAGACCTGAGAATTTTGTGCAACAATCGTTGTCAAAGTTTGGAGCTGCTGCCATGGTTTCAATAGAAGATGGAATGTTCAAATTCAACTTATAACCTTAATAACTAAAACAAATAAAAAATTAAGTGAACATAAGAATGGCTTCAATTCTTGAAAGTTTTCAGTGTATTACACTTGCACTCACACCAACCTATAGCAGAAATAAACGTTCGATGGTATATATTCCCACGCATCCAATATCACATAAATTTAGGCTTAATGTAGAAATGCCTGTAAATAGAAAACGATGATCGACCTAAATTTGTTTGACCTAATACCAAATGGAACGGTGCATAGAGTTAGTAGGCCTGAAAGTCTCATATATCATGTTTACATGAACAAGATATTTTGTAGGCAAACCAAGATATGAAGGATCATCTTTTCATATTTTCAAGATATTCCCGGAGAGAAATATGATCTCCCATTCCAGATACAAGGGTTTATTGCACCTTATTATGCCGTAGGGCATGATGGAAGAGCACCTTCAATGTCACAAGTCATACTTGTACTTGGTGATGACGTTAATTCAACTTTTGAGGTTATAGTAGCCGGATCAGCTTACCACAATTCTATTTCTAGAACAACGGAAGTTGATCCCAGAGGTAGGTCTCCAAGAATTCAATAAAGTTGTGAATCAATCAAGGTGTAAACAAGTGAACTAGCAGACTGAATACGAGTTTGTTGGTTGATTACGATTAATTAAATTAATAACTAAACACTAGGTAAACACAGAATTATAAGCTTGATAGACTTGGCTACTAACTTGAGATAAAAGACAGGTGCCACTACAAAAAAAAGAGATTTATGTGACAAATTCTTGTGACAAATTAATATTATGTCACAAGAAAGACTATTTTATTGGGACAATACACCTTTTTGTCTCCACTAGTATTATTGGCACGCGAATACTCGCGTTCTCGTTTTATTTATATGGTAAAGTATACGTAGTTTTTCAATATTTATGTAGTTTAATATTTATATAAATTTTTATTTTATTTTTGGTTTTTCCATAAATAATTTTTTTGTATAAATTGTAATAATCACAACTTTTGATCTAATAACTACATTGTATAATTATTTTCAAAGTTAAAATAGGGGAATGAATTAAAATCAACTTTTGATATTATAACTACCTTGAGGTAGTTTTATTATATAGATAAGTAGTACTCTAAAATAAAATAAAATAAGTGATAGTAAAAAATTAGAAAATTGGTGTCCATACTCCAAATGTGTTTAATTATTAGATAGCTACTAAGATATGCTAATGAGATATATAAGAGAGAAGAGATAAGTGAATGTCAAAATTAGTTGGATGGTTAAAGTTAGGAAAATGGTTTTCCAACTCCTAATATGCTAATATGCTAATGAGAGATATAAGAGATAAGATATAAGGGAATGTCAAAAGTAGTTGGATGGTTAAAGTTAGGAATATGGTTTTTCAACTCCTTTCAATGTGTTTCATTTTAAATAGTACGAGATACAAATGTGAGATATATAAGAGAAGAGATTAGAGAAAGTCAAAATTAATTAGATGATCAAAATAAGGAAAATGGTTTCCCAACTCCTTTCAATGTGTTTCATTTTAAATAGTAAGAGATACAAATGTGAGAGATATAAGAAAAAAGATTAGAGAAAGTCAAAATTAATTAGATGGTCAAAATTAGGAAAATGGCTCCTTTCAATTTCAATGTGTTTCATTTTAAATAGTAAGTGATAGTACAAAAATTGCAAAATAGGGGAAGAAAGGTGATGGAGGAAAGGGAACCTTTGTATAATGCAGAATAGGGGTGACTGGAGTTTGAGTAGATTACCTACAGGTGACTGGCAATTTACATTTACTCATATA
>JAYMSL010000581.1:0-22779 GCA_036897195.1 Plantago coronopus
TTCATCACTTTCACTCTCATTTACAAATTGGGAGTGAGGCTTATCTCTCCGCCAACAACCCCCAACAATGTCTTCCTTCAGCGCTCCGGCTCATCTCCTCCCCCTCTCCTCCTCCCGCCGTCGCCGAAGCTCCTCCGCCACTGCCTCTCGTCTCCCTTCCACCTCCACCACCATCCAATCGTGTCTCTCCAACACGCCGCCCTCGCAAAACCCTAAACCCTCTAAATCTCCGCCCCTATCCTTCATTTCCCCCAAATCAATCGCACTCTCAGCTGCCACCGGCATTTTGTTCCACCTCGCCACTCCTGTCAACTACATCGGTGGAAATGCCGGCGGAGGTGGAAATTCCGGTGGAGGAGGAGGTGGTGGAGGAGGAGGATTTAGTAATTTCTGGTCTCGCATTTTCTCGATAACCGCTATAGCAAATGACGATAATCAGGATCAGTCTTACGATAAGCATGGTCTGCCGGCGAATATAAGAATTCAGTTGAGTAAGCTCAGCGGATTTAAGAAGTTTAAGGTTTCGGAAATCGAGTTTATCGATAACCGTAGAGGAACTAGTATCGGCACTGATGACTCGTTTTTTGAGATGGTGTCTCTTCGCCCGGGCGGCATTTACAATAAGACGCAGCTGCAGAAGGAGCTGGAGACGCTTGCCACCTGTGGAATGTTCGAGAAGGTTGAGCTGGAGGTGGAGGCTAAAACTGATAATACGATTAAGATCTTGATTCCTTTTACGGAGTCAACTTGGCAGTCAGCTAGTAGGTTTAGGTGCATTAATGTTGGACTCATGCCGCAGTCGAAGCCGATTGAGATGGATGCGGATATGACAGAGAAGGAGAGGTTGGATTATTATAGGAGTCAAGAAAAGGATTATAGGAGGAGGATTGATAGGTCGAGGCCTTGTTTGTTGCCTGCGTCCGTGGAGGGGGAGATATTGGAAATGTTGACTCAGAGGGGGAAGGTGAGTGCCAGGCTGTTGCAGAAGATTAGGGATAGGGTGCAGCAGTGGTATCATGAGAATGGGTATGCCTGTGCCCAGGTTGTAAATTTTGGGAATCTGAATACTAAGGAGGTGGTATGTGAAGTAGTGGAGGGAGATATTACACAGATGGTGATTCAGTTCCAAGATAAGCTTGGGAATCTTTGTGAGGGGAATACTCAGTACCCTGTGATAAGGAGAGAGTTGCCAAGGCTGGTAAGTGGGTAATTGAACTTTTAGATGGACAATGCTTTGGTTGTACAACTCATTATTAAGTTCATTAGTACCTTATTTATTCCTATGTGTTGGTGTTGATGGATTTGTGTAGTAATATTATCATGATGGAAAATATGAGTCATGGTGCATTATGTTTCGTTCTGAAAGAGTTTCTACATGATGCTGCTATCTGGATTTGCTTTTACGGTGGTCGTGCAGAACTGTTTTATTTACTGTACTTGAGATATTATGACGGTCAAGTGTGAATAAATGCCTGTGTGTTATACCTATATGTGAAAATATATTGGCGGTTTAAATTCTGACCAATTGTTTACTGCTTTTGTTGTGAACGTTATTCAGAGTTGGTTGGTTTTCTTATATTGCAATTCTTGTGATAGCGATGTGGAACTTGATTTAGTGAGTGCATATGTATTAAGTGACACTGTTCTGATTTGGTTTGCAGCTTCGCCAAGGACAAGTTTTTAACATTGAGGCTGGGAAGCAAGCACTGAGAAATATAAATTCTTTAGCTCTGTTCTCCAACATTGAAGTTAATCCGCGGCCAGATGAGAAAAATGAGGGAGGGATAGTTGTTGAAATCAAGCTAAAGGAACTGGAACAGAAGTCGGCTGAAGTTAGTACTGAATGGAGCATTGTCCCTGGCCGTGGGGGGCGTCCAACATTGGTAAATATCACAATCAACATGGTGTATAATTTGATTTAAGTTATCGTATTTGGTGCTGACTTTCTGTTGCGTGTGGGAAATGGCACTCAGGCTTCTATCCAACCAGGTGGAACTGTTTCATTCGAGCATCGCAATCTTAATGGCTTGAATAGGTCACTTCTTGGCTCAGTGACCACTGGCAATTTTCTCAATCCTCAGGTGATTTGGTTTTTCATGTGAACTATATCCATTACTTGGTTAATTGTATCTGCCTATGTATCTTGTTTTCTGAACTGTATCTGAACAAAAAATATACAGGATGACCTTGCTTTCAAGCTAGAGTATGTCCATCCCTACTTAGATGGGGTTTACAATCCCCGCAATCGGACGTTCCGCACAAGCTGCTTCAACAGTAGAAAGTTGAGTCCAGTCTTCACTGGCGGGCCAGGAATAGAAGAAGTTCCTCCCATCTGGGTTGACAGAGCTGGAATGAAAGCCACTATCACAGAGGTAACGTTCCGTGGGTTCTGTATGTCAATGTCAGGTTTCGTCTTCATGTTCATCTATTTTCAAGGCTATGCTTCAGAAAATTCGAGAGTGGTGACTTGTGGAAGTACTTAAGTTGCTGTGTTTTAACTTTTTTAGTTTTTACTGTTCCATAAACACAAAGCTTTCATAGACGATTGTACTTTGAACTAAGGTATTGCAGTAATAGAGGCATATTTGGTTTATCTTCTACAGAACTTTACACGCCAAAGCAAATTTACCTATGGACTTGTGATGGAGGAGATAACAACACGTGATGAAGCCAGTCATATTGCCGCTAATGGCCAGAGAGTTTTGCCAAGCGGAGGGCTTAGTGCAGACGGACCTCCAACGACACTCAGTGGCACTGGAGTTGACCGAATGGCATTTCTGCAGGCAAATATTACTCGGGACAATACCAAATTTCTGAATGGAACTATTGTTGGTGAGAGAAATGTTTTCCAGGTGAGAAACAAGTACTTTTAGTTGTGTCTCCTGGTAATACTTTTTTATTTGGTCCACCCCGAATAGCTTACATTTTATTCTGGTCTAAATCACACAAGCTATAAATGAGCAGATTTTGTGTGTTGTGTCTTGGCGGAGTTTTGATTGCAGTAGTGTTCTTTAAGTAGACTGTTTAGGATATAGCACGGACAGACTGTTTTCCACGCCTCCACCTCCGAACTCCCTCCTCCTCAAAAAAGGTTTTAATGTACCAACTAAATGTGAAAGTGTAAAACTTTTACTCGGTGCTAAAAATATGCAAGTAGTGAGTACTAAATTTTATATAATGCATTTTTTTTGGAAATTCTAACTTGTACAGTACAAAAATGTTTTCTTACAGTGAGACTGAGATCAATGATTTTACGTTCAAAACATAAGCCTCCAGTCAAAATCCAGAAGCTTTCAGACATTCTTTCTCGTATGCTTGAACTATATGATCTATATAGAACATATACTAACAATTATTTTATGCTCCTGCTGAACAAGCAATAGTTTTCCAGATTCCCGAAGCAGTTTCAAGTTCACCTTCAGTCAAAGCTAACTAGAACTGCAGCAAAACACTGTAGAACACCTCTTAATTCTAGCTGGTCTGATCTGCTATCAGGCCACACAGACTTGCAAACATTTCAAGCACTTCACTGCACTCAGTTGGTCCACTCTATCCTCTTAATAGAATTACGGACACTATCAGGAGACACTTTCAAGTCCCGATTCATCAAGGATCACTCAGCAGATAGATTATCGGACTTACAATACCAAGTTCGAAGAAAAATTCCTGCATGGAAGCAAAAATCATGACGATTGTCTTACCTCACTCCCAAGTCCAAACTGTATGCCCTAAGCCATCTTATACCTACTCTGCCAAGTCACAGTGAGGAAGTCCCAAGTTCTAGAGTGGGATTACATGATAGTCCGGCTTGCAGATCCCATTGGCACTTAGTCTTACAATAAGTGATGCACTGACGCTACACTCCTGTTAGAACGCGTTAGGTAGGAAATTGTGAAAAGTTTACATGAAGGTTGGGCAGTTAGGAGAAAAGATGCCTCAACTGCAAATCTTACATGTAGTCATTTTGCCAAAATGACTAAGCTTCACCGTGTTGATCTATATACACAAGTATAAAGTCCGTGTGCTTGATCCTACACCTTTCCAATTTCCATTTGGAATTTACCTTCTCCAGTCAGACTAGGGCTTGCTTCATTTCCCAAACCTGGAAAACCTTTAACCTTCCCTGTAGATTAAAAACGCAAGCTTATTTAGAGATAACAGAAAGTATGAAAAATTAATTATGAACCAGAGGTGAGGTTTCTTTTTTGTGGAAGGCTTTAGTCTTCCAAGCAATTACTGCTCCGTACCTATCATGCTTTGATATCTTTCTTTTGCTTTTCAGTTCTACTTATCATGTCCTTTGCAAGTACTCAGATTCTATCTACACTTACATGTTAGATGACATATTTTATACTGTATTGGTGATTTAGATTAGCTAGTTTCAAGTCCGCTTTATGGGTAAAACAAGTTTTTATTGAGTTGGTTAAAAATCCTTGTTACCCTGATCGAAACTAATCCATGTTTTGTTTCCTTTTTTTCAAGTAGTATCATGAATATGGACTGTGGCGCAAGTAATCTCATAAACTTATCATATATATATATATATACATGAGTTCCGTGACATACAAAATGGGTTGACAGTTTACATCAAAGAATTTACCGTCTAAATATTTTGTAAACAGTAACTGACAGGCCTTTTGTGAAAGGACCTTTGCAGTATATATGTTTTTCTTGAAAATGTAGCCGAGTTTTCTTTGTGGCCCATATGTTACATATGTCAGAATGGGCACAAGTTTTGATCCATATTCATATATTATCATTAGTTTGTTAAAAATTTGGATGTGCATGGTATCAAACACAACGGAGCTGGCCTTGTTGTGACATCCTGAGTAGGAGATCTGATAGGGGCCTTGTTTTATGCAGAATCTAAAAGATAAATTGACTCTAACTTTTACCGTTTTAATATGTTATGCAGCTTGACCAAGGACTCGGCATTGGTAGCAAGTTTCCGTTCTTTAATCGTCACCAGTTAACAGTGACCCGATTTCTCCAATTGAAGCAAGTTGAAGAAGGTGCTGGTAAGCCACTACCTCCTGTTTTGGTTCTTCATGGCCATTATGGTGGATGTGTCGGAGATCTTCCCAGCTATGATGCATTTACTCTGGGTGGACCTTATTCTGTTCGGGGTTACAACATGGGAGAATTGGGAGCTGCAAGAAATATACTTGAGGTAGAAACTTCATTTTACGTGATATACTGATATAGTAATGTATTTGAACTGTTACTTAATGATAAATCAAAAGTGAAAGAGGATAAAATAGGTATTCTTGTGTTGATTTTGCTGTACTATATTTGCGTTTAATGCTGCGTAAATCAAAAGTGATGTAGTTTTGGGTGGTTGTAACAAATGATTTTTTACAAATTAAATAAATCAACTAGAGTAGGTATTCTGTCTATTTTCTCATACGTTCCTATTCCTGATGGTTGTGACTTTTGTAGGTTGCCGCTGAGCTACGGATACCCGTGCGAAACACCCATGCGTATGTGTTTGCAGAGCATGGGAATGATCTTGGTAGTTCAAAGGATGTTAAAGGCAACCCGACTGAGGTGTACAGAAGAATGGGGCAAGGATCGTCGTATGGTGTTGGGGTGAAGTTAGGATTAGTGCGAGCTGAGTACGCAGTAGACCATAACTCAGGAACTGGTGCTATATTCTTCCGATTTGGTGAGAGATTTTGAAGAGGCAGGTTATAGATTGTCAATTAGCTGCTCAGGATTTTGCAGCAGTTTTGATTGAGACTAGTTTTCGGCCCTTGGTAGTTTAATGGTTGTTTGAAGTCTTTTTTCTGAAATATTATTCTCGTCTGTAAGTTGGAAATTTGCCCGTTGGATTGTCAAGTGCATTGCTCTTCCACATATTTTCGAAGTCTTAAGCGACATGTTGCAGATATTACTATAGACTCTATAGTATAGTGTACCAAGTTTCGTATATTAGTATATCATTGAAGTTTGGAATGAATAATTGTTGAGCGAATATGATCATGCTATCTTTAGACCTTGGAATATTTTTGTTATTCCACTGTGTAGATTACTTTAGATTTGGTCGTTCAAAGGTAAACACAGCAGTGCCTCCTTTATTCTGTTCTAATGATTTACTTTTTAAGTATTACTTGTACACTATTCGAGGCAAACAATTACTGACCTATTTGGTTGGAGGGGAAACGTATTACTAATTGAGTTGTGATTCATTGTTTATCCAAATACAATTATAAGTTCGATCTATTTTATTTTTCTATTAAATGGGAGATGCAACACTAACAAATGATGCTTTTAGAATGTTCAATAACTTGTGAGAACTAGGAAAACCGAAGAATACTGAAGAAAGTTTGATTGTAGAATGATTGTTGATGAAAGAAAAAGTTCTCATTAAGTTACACACTTACAATATATTTGGGTTGACTATTGAGATCTTGTATTACTAACAAAACTTGATGCAACAGAAGAAAGGCGAAAGAGCAAACTGTTTGTGAAGAAATAAATGTGTCTAATTGGGTAAAAGTAGAGCCTGAATCAATTCTGCCCGCAATTCTCAGCATTCATGCAGATGAAGTGGACTGAACACTGAACAACAGCACTCTAATTAGAGATCATTCCAATCTCTTACAGTACTAACTTGACGTTCCCAACCGAACAAAATGGCAAATTTCAATCAGTATCATTGTATTCTCATGTAGCTTTCTAATGCTTCTTTCCTTCTTGGGAGAAACCAATATGGAACTTTTCCACAAGCCAAATCTTCTTATGACCAAATTTCAAGTGAAATCAGGCAACTTAATGAGCGTACAAGCAACCAATCAATAATCTGAATACCAGAACATATGCTTAAAGTTCATACAAGTACGCAATCCTATGCAAATTGCAAAACCATAAAAGTTTCAACACCAATCTTCCCGGGCTGTTGATACTAATCAACATCAGAGAAAACAGTAATTATCACATTGCCATATCTGAACCAAGACTAACTTCACATCAATTAGTATATGTTAACAAGAACAGAATGGTAACCGAATCCACTGCTAAACCATCACTACGAAGGGGACAATTCATCTATGTGCAGGCTGAAAATTGAGCTACACATCCAACCCGAATCCAATGACCAACAATTAGCCGCTCAGCCCACTCCCACGAACTAGAACATGGATGACAATCAATTACTAGCAACTGCCATAATGACATTATCAAACCATATTTGAAAACACAAACTCATAAAGTTACTGATACAGGCAGTCTTTGAGCACATGATACAACAGTACACATTCTCAATTGACTCAATCGAACAAACACCTCAACATAACTGCATACAAACAGACAGACCAACCAATATTATTATCAAGACATGTAACGTATTCATCAAGACGAACATTCTGCTGAACACTTGCTCCTATATGTTTATTCATCTAGTCACTTTTGCGCAACCAGTTTACCAATAAGTAAACAAAAACTATCGTGAACACCAACAACAGGTTTTACAAGAGAAGTACCTCTCCTCTGTTTCCACTTCCGCACTACGCGTTACTGCTATTATATTTATTATTATTCGCGGACCAGTCCCTTTGCTGCTGTGCTGCCATACTGTTAAACTGCTGCTGGTAATGATGATGGTAATGGTGATGATGATGAAGCGAGTTCCCAGTATCATAACCATTAAACCCTCCACCTGCACTACCATTCATTGGCATCATTGGCATTTGCATCCCCACATGCCCAACACTACCACCATTGTTAGTAGTCCCATGACTCCTATTGGAATTCGCATTCCCCTGACCACTAGACGACTCGTTAAAGCTCTGCGCAGGCGGCAAAGGAGTCGAAGCAAACAAATTATCCGAAGGCGAAGGGCCCTCATTCGACAACCCCTGCATCCTCTTCACATACAGTCTGTACTTTTGCAAGTGACTAGCAACATTCTCCCTAGTCAAACCCTCGACATTCATCAGCTGCATAATCGTCTTGGGCACCGCATTCTTCAGCCCCAAATGCGCCACCACATCCACAAACCGCTTGTGCAGCTGCGGCGTCCAGACAAGACGAGGCCTTTTGACCGCCTTCCCTTGCGAATTGTCAATCGCTTCGTCTTCCGTGCCAGTACGGTTCCTCTTGATGTCGGATCCGAGAAGTTCTTCAGGCAAGTCGGAATCGATCATGACGTCTTCGTAGGGTTTCAAATTGGGGGCGGAATTGAGTGAGGAAAAGGTCGATTGAGAAGCTCGATTCACTTCGATCATAGTTCTCTGTGGCTCGGCAGTGATTTTGAAAGCGGAGGCGAGCTGAGGTGTGATTAGCGGCTGAGAAAGAGGTGTGAGATCGGCTAAGGATGGAAGGCCGGTTTGCCAGTCGGCGACGCCGTCGTCGATCTTGCTGGATTCCTCGCCCATGGAATTGAGGTGAACTGGATTGGAGGTGTGATTGTTGATGAAGATGAAATGTACAGAGAGAGAAAGAAAGGGAATACAGAGAGAGTGGATGAAGATGAAGAAGATGGAGAAGATGAAGTAGAAAAAGTGCAATGTGTGATTCCGAAATGGAGTGCCACGGTGGACAATTAGCAGATATTTTTGGATCTCATGCGTAAATATCTCTTTCTAGATTTTTCAATTCTTCAATTTCACCCTTTCTACTATTCAACCTTAAATAATTTTGACATGTGGAGTAAAGTGCAATTATAATCTTAATTAAAGGGTGGATATTGGCAAATCTAGTTTGTCACCCTTCTTCCCTCCAATCACAATAATCTTCCTACTAAAATACCTCTTTAATCTTTATACTCCCTCCGTCCGCCGAAAAATGCCCCTGATCTTGACATAGTATTTAAAGAGGTGTTTAATATATTGATATATAGTACAAGTAGAGTAGGAGTGTGTAATTTAAAATATATAAAAGGTTTCTTTTTTAGACATGAGCATTTTTTATAGGACGTCCAAAATAAAAAGATATGACATTTTTCGGAGGACGGAGGGAGTACTATCTAACTCCCTCCCTCTAACTCGATTTCATCTTCCTATTTGACTTCGCGTACAACTTCTAGTTCCTATTAATAATAGACAATATTGAATGATTTTTTAAAAATAGTATACAATAGAAGTTTAAACAGTAGTATTCAATAATATGAAATTTTTATTTACCAATATCATTTATGAATAATTAGTTATCGAATTTGAAAGATAAAGATTAAAACAAATGAAGTATAATTCATTACACCGTTTAATTGATAATAGGATCACCACTATAAAATGTAATCCAATAGCAGACGCTAAAAAACTATACAACAATACTTAATTGTTCACGATGAACTTAAATTATAGACTTTAACAATACTTAAGTAACTCCAATCCAAAACCTAAACTTTAACTACTTAGAAATTTGAAGTATATTTTGAATAATTAAACATAAATTATATTGTATGGACCTGAATTTAAAGTGAAAAAAGTAAGTCTTAATAAGTGTAATTATCCACATTGTAATGACTTAGATTTCTTCAAAATTAATTTCATGATTCTTCAACTTGTCACAATGTATAGTTATGTATAGCTCGAGCAAGTGTAAAACTGAAATAACTTGTGAAAAAAAAAAAAAAAATAACAGTGAGAACCTATAGTAGCTACTTTTTAAAGGGTGCATTGGGTAAATTTACCGAGCTCACGCAATAGTTTAAAAACTACATCAACTAATTGAACTGTACAAGTGCAAAATGCTCTTACCCAGAAACATAATTACCAAAGAATCCTCGTCCCTTAGTATTCGAACTTATCACCAACAAGAAATTAGACATCTCAATAATTTGTGCAACTATTGATTTGTGCAACTATTGTTACCACTTAATTATCACTCCCACTCACCAGAGTTCATGACAACTAAATACACAATAGTATCGATTTTCAGTCTGCTTCATTTCAGTCACAATTAGTGATCCTTTTGGACCCTCCCATACCCAATTAAATAAATGGGTTGGGTATGAATGGGTCCTTACGACTCTAGGTTCGGGCATGGACAAGAACTCGTAAACGGTAAACATAGATAAGAATTTGTCTTATGGGAATTATCATCATATGTTGTAAAGATATATGATACATTATGTAGATAATACACCGAGTACCAAGTCTTAGGAATATAAATTCATGGTATATGCACAAGCGAGTACAACTTTGAGTTGAAAATCTAGTAATAAATGGAAGTAATATGAAATGTAACGTTTTATACTATACTAAGAAAAAAAAATTGTATAAAATATACTGTTTAAAACATCACATGATATGTAATAGTAGACGACAACATATTAAGAATTTGTATGACCGCGTGTAGTAAATAATAATTTTATTTAGCCAAACACTTTTTAGAACTTAATGAAATATGGATGGATAATACATAAATTTTGTTGGTCGATTGCCCAAAATAGCCAGCATGGCATTCGGAAATTTTATAAAATTATAGGAAAAGAATTCTACATTTTACATTTTTAGAGCTTGGGTTTGTGGGAGAGAAAGGATGTGAAACAGAAGAGAAGCATATTGGGTGGACATAAACATGGCTGTTGCTTCTGCAACTTTATCCTTCTCTTTGCTTCCCATCCCTAAACCCAAAACCACCATCTTCACTTCATCT
The DNA here is from genome assembly GCA_036897195.1 of Plantago coronopus. Classification (NCBI taxonomy): domain Eukaryota; kingdom Viridiplantae; phylum Streptophyta; class Magnoliopsida; order Lamiales; family Plantaginaceae; genus Plantago; species Plantago coronopus. Next base: position 10,600 of record JAYMSL010000581.1, read on the forward strand.
CACAAACCTCTTCTTCCATTTTCACCCAATCTTTCAACAACTCTTTCTCTCACCTCTTCACCAGTATCCACTCCTTCAAACCCCACTTGGAAAATTTCTTCAGGTCCTGGAGATTATCTCTTCCTCTCAGAAGCAAGCCCGCCTGAAACTGCCCAAGAAATAGTCGCCACTACTAGCCCTGGTGTCTCAAATATCATACAAACGCTTCTCTTCGTTGCATTTGTTGGCTTATCCATTCTCACTGTAGGGGTGAGTGAGTGCTATTGATCGATGCTTTTCTTTACTTGAACATTTCATTCTGAATAGTACTAGATTCTTGATGGATATAAATGAGTGGCTCGAACTCCCAACTTATTAGTTGTAATTGAATCGACTCAGCTGTGTTTCGTTGTCAATATAACTGGTCATCTGAAATTCTGAATAGGTTGTTTATGTTATGCCTGTGTAGATTAAAGTTATGATTTTGGAAGATGGGTTTTAGTAGGATTTAACTGATCATGTTGATTCGTTCACGTTGGTTTTGGAAGCTGGGATTTAGTGGGATTATGATGTATTGATTTATCTCATCGTTTTGGTTCAGGTTATCTACATAGCTGTGACGGATTTTTTGACGAAGAGGGAAAGAGACAAGTTTGATAAAGAAGAAACTGAGAAGAGAAAGAGAAGTAACAAGAAGGGGAAAGTTAGAGCTAAGGCGAGAGGCGGACCGAGGGGTTTCGGGCAGAAAGTCGCAATTGACGACGAGTTTGATGACTGAAGATTGGCTGCATAGTTTCTTTGATTGCTGTGTAACATTGCAATGAGCTTCTAGTGTTTGTGATTTTGTTTTCCTCGGCTTCGTAGTATCTTTCAGTGTCATACATGAGATATAGTGGTCATGGAACGGTTGCAAGCTTTTGGAACCCAAGCCACTCCAATGGCTTAACGTTGTTGTTCTTTGAAGCATATAGGTAGTTCTAAGTGTATCAATATGATCTTGTCAAGTTCCTGAACTTTTTTACTGTAAAGTTACAAATTTGCAAAGACTTTCAAAGGGGGAGACTGGAGAGTGACAAAGTTATCGTTCGCCCCTGCTTTGACATTTGAATCACCGGTGTTATTATGCTCTTCCTATGAATCAAAAGATCCGAGAAACATCCCATCCTCTGGTAAAAAATGGCAAGTATATTAGACTATAAGATGATCAGGGATTGCAGCAGGTGCAGGGCTTGAAAAACTACACTCGCTGGTTCATTAAAGCTTTATAGGTCTATTTGCAATTTCATATCAGATGAGAGATCATACCACTCGGTCCTTGCGAGTTCTCGTTCAATCCAAATTCCAACATGTAAAGGTTTCACAATTCACTGTGTTTCCAAATATCCAAAACTTTGTTTGCCCTTCTTACATTTGTGTTTTCTGTAAGAACAAACTACATCTACTCTCACCCTCTTTCTTATAATACTTCTCTTTCCCAGCCATATCGAAAACTCCAAAAACATCTTTAACATCAATCATATTTTTCTCACAACATCACATTTACCATACCCACACTAATCCATCAACTCAATCTCAAACCCTCATTTCTTTAACTAAACTCAAACCCAGCCCTCGTTTTCTTAACTCATCATCTCAAATCCAATTACTATTATCGGGATATTGGATTCCTAAACACACTACCAAGCTGTTTGAAGACTCATTACATTAACCTCAACCCTAAACTACCAGGTTTTGACTTGTAAAACGGGAATAGGAATAACAAACTCTGAAACGTTAAGGAGATTTCTATTTAGTTCTCTGTTCAGAGAAATGCCTAATCTATTGTTCTGGCAGAAAATTTTGGCGTTGACCCAAATTCCACAAGATACATGCTAGACAATCGTGGGCTTGGGGGTATAATTTTCAAACTCTACCTAATCTTGACAATCGTGGCTTGGGGGGTATAATTTTCAAACTCTACCTACAAGTACCAGCTGCTGAAAGGGGTTTGGTCAACTAACCTACTCATTAACAAGCCGAGCAATTGAGATAACCAAGTGATTTCACAAGAACACACAACAATACTACTACAACTTCAGTAAGCATATAAAGATAAAACCATGATAAACAGAGAAACTGGGCATATATCCGGCCAAGCAAGAAAACTGTTTTAAGGTTTTACCATACATTGACATCATCATCCCGCGCGGCCATAACTAGAAAAGCAAACTCTCCACATGGCATATCATTTTGTACAGTCACGCCGTGATCAAGACTACCTCAACCTTTATATTACACCCTCAGCGTTATGTATCTCGTCATTTTTTTACTCTCTGCACGGGCATCAGGAACGTTTGGCCTCTGAGCCTTCAGCTTACTAGACTCTATTATGTATAAAACTACACAATGTACAGGTTTTTTTAGTACAGGCAACAACTTTTATTTGCAATCAGTTCATACCCCCAAAAGAGATGAAGCCATGATGAAGCAAAAGCTCCGCATGAGGACGAAAGAGGGCAAGAGGTAGCTCAAACTAGCCTCGGTTAGCTGTACAATAACTGTGTTTCCTACAGCAGCACCTAAGCAGTAGCTGGATGCGGAGACTGGGCAGCTCTCCTCTCTGTTAACAATGAAAAGCCAGTGCACACATATTAACATCACAACAGATTGAGATAAATTGACATGAATGTTCCAACACAAATCTAGAATTAAGAATTACTAGCCACATATGTAACAATGATCTATCGGTCAAAACAGAACATAAAAATGAAAACCCAAAGCTATATTTCTTATCTTGACCTTTCGAGAATACATTTGAAAGTAATGAAACGCATATGCATAATTGTATGGAAGAGTGTATCTGTATAGAATGATAGTGGCCAAAATATGCATAGTACTCCTGCAGATGCATCAGAATGACTGTATGGCAGTGTGTTTCTCTATAGCATGGCCGAGATAAATACTAGATATCTCTGTGTTTGTGTACTCTGGATCATGACTTTATCTAAACATGATTAATTAGAAAGATGGTTTTCATATATTCTGTAAATGAAGGCGGGGGAGGGGATTACGGTTCAACGAGATGCTAGGTTGATAGTGACAGCTAATTCCAGTAATATGCTACTCAGTTTCGAAAGGTCGAAAAACTTACCACCAGCTGTGACAAGTTTTTCTACACGAGCTACAATATGCTTGCCATAGGTGTACTTCTTCAGTGCATTCAGATGAACCTTGATTCGCGACATGATCAATTCTCGCTGTTGATCACTACAGGTTTCAAGTACTTTCTGTACAACATAATTTGCGAACTGATCCTTCATCATAGCCTGGTTCATAGAGGAACATAATTAGGAAAACTGGCACATAAATATAAGATGATTAGAGAAAGATATATCATATATAATACTATGTTGTAACTTGTAACAATGTAATCCTCATTGCTGGATTCCTACAAAGAATAAAACACATGCATACATTTGTACTATTTACCATGTCATTAATTCTCTTTAAGTGACCAATTCAAAATCTAACATGAATTAGACTATGAACTTGAGAGAGAGAGAGAGAATCCATCATAAGAAACTTCGGGAGGTAATAAGGAACTAGACAGTCCCACTTAATTTCAACAAAAAAAAAAGAAAAAACAGATTTAATAGCAATGAACTTGATAAAAGCATCAACCTGAAGAGGCTCATTTTCATCAGTTGTTCCAAGCATCTCATTAACCAAAAGCTGGCGTTCACTAGGGTCTCCAAAAGCCAAGCATTTCTCGACAACATTAGACGCAAACTTCTGTTGGCTCATTTGAACTATCTTTCCAGCCAATTCCTGAATTATAGTTGATCGCTCATGAGGCTTACCATGCTCCAGTACATGCTGTAGGAACAAACAAATAGAGAATTAAATATATTAAATATGCAAACCCATAACTCAAACCTAACAGGTCAAGATCATGAAATATTGAGGGAATTCGAGAAACATAAGTCAATAAAAATAAAACGTTTCTTGGAACAAAACTGTATCAGGAATCAACAAACCTGAACAACATAATTCCCATACTGATCCTGAGCCAGCATGCTCACAGACGCCAGAATCTCTTCCATCACCTTGGTCTGAGTGTGTTCATCCTCACAGTGCTCCAGAACTCGCTGGCAAAAATTAAGAGCAATCTTAAATTGACAATTTAATCCCTTAGAAGAAGTTCTAATAACAATGGCTAGGGAGAGCATTTAACTTACTTGAATCACACGGCACCCATACGGGTGAGTGGATAGAGTTACAACTTGGTCAAAGAAAGTTGTCACTATGAACTGAATGTGCTCTTCTGGTACACACTCAATGCACTTCTGAATGACATGATTTCCATTCTGATCACGAACGCAGCGCATAATGTGTCCATCTAGCTCTCCAACCATTTTGATCTTCTGATCTACGTCAACAACTTCTATTGCCTGAAAACAGAAAAGACGTGCCTTATAAGCCATTGCATTGACAAGAGAGGAAATTACCACTTATTCAGCAACATACTAACTCTCAGAATTCAATAGAAACTAGAGGTGAGATACTCATAATAGAAGTATGAAATATAAGGAAGGTATTACCTTCTGAATCACGCGACAACCATACATCTGAAGGCTTAGGGTAAGCACGTGTCCAAAGAGCTTATCCGCCAGTTCTCTTCTTTGAGGTGGCATACCATGCTCAAAAAACTGGGAAGAGATAGTATTATCAACAAAGATATACAGTAAGATAAACCATATAGCTCCAGTATGAATTCAACTATTAGCATAATCATTAGTATAACATGGGTGTGGTTCACAAATTCGAGTACCTTCTGAATCACATAATTACCAAAGACATCAGTCATCAATGTAAGAGCTTGAGGGAAAATTTCCTCGAAAACCATATTCTTCTCGTCAGTTGTAGCAGTCTCAAGTTTTTGTTGGATGAAACGACTCCCATATTGATCGGCACTGGTAATAAGAGTTACAGTATAAAAAAATGTAAGACCTTTATCCTTGCAATAACACAGATAAATAATTAAATCATGTAGATAATAATAGTACCTGAACTCAACTACATGGCCAGCAATCTCTGAGAGTTCAAAACTTCTGGTTTTGTTACTCTTAAACTCCTCCAACAAAGTGGATGCAAAACCAGCATCCATGTTATCCATCCAGGGTCCGCCCATAACACCAGCAGCTGCTGCATTTCTCATTCCACCGCCAAACCTCATGTTGAACTCACCATGCCTCATGGGGCTACCAGGTCCTCCAGGAGAATTAGGCATGACAGGATTAGCCAGAGGGCTTCCTGGATAAGACAATCCAATACCAAATGCAGGATTTCCGTAGTATCCATGAGGGCTTCCACCACCCTTGCTGCTCAAGTGACCGCCATACTGTGATTTCTGAGGAGACAACAAATTGCCAAGATAGGCCTTCTGAAGCAATTCCATGTATGAATTATTAAGAGAAGGATCATTAAGCGCAACTTGAGCAGCAGCAGCATATTCAGCTGTCCTCAAGTACTGCAGATACAAAGGGTCAACATAAGGTGTGGCTCCCATCATCTGATTTCCCAATCGTCCAAGATTCTTTTCTGTCGATGCAGCACCAAAATTTGATCCGCCTAACATCCTAGAGTCCATCCCAGGGACGCCCATAGCAGATGCAGCAGCATTCTCAAACAACGGCGGTAAATTAGGGCTGCCAAGTTGACCTGATATTGGACTCATCGGGTACCCACCAAGTCCATAACTAGATAGAGATGAATTTGGACTATCAAACTGCTGATATTGAGAAAGCAGGCCACCTCCATTCAATGCAGCAGATCCCTTCATATATGCGCTATTAGAAGAAACACCATTTTTCTGGTAAGCATTGCTTAGGTCTGGTCCCCCGCCGCTATTTAGAACAGATTCAGAAGGCATATTGTACTGTCCCGTTTCACGTTTTTTCATGTAGTTCTGTTGATGCTTTGCGTTATTCTGGCCACCCTGGAGATTGTTAAAAAGATAATTCTTGTGATCTTCAGCTTCTTGCTCCATTCTTGAAGATAAATGATTGTCCTCATCCATAACACCATTTGCAAGATTCATGCCAGATAAAGCAGCAGCCAAATCAGAAGATTCATTTGCATGAGAAGATACGCCATTGAAGGAGTTAGGACTGTTTATATTTCTCTTTTCTGAATTCACAGCCCTGCCTCCTCCAATAGGAGTTAGGCAAGGACTAGGAGCTCTAGCAATGCGCTGAGGGTCGGGAGTAGTGCTTCTGGACAAAGATGCACCCAGGGCAGCTGCATAAGAATACGAACTCGGAGGACCGCTGTTTTGAGCAGCTGAGGTTGCAAGTATAGGGTCTGAAGATGAAAGTAGATGAGCTAGCTCAGCATCTGCAGAACCCATTGCATTGGCATTCTCATCAAAAGTGTTTCTACTAACAGGGCGTGAGGGGTGTCCAGAAGCTGGAGTAGTGCGACCCATGTCATCCTGTATGCATACAAAGAATTCAGTCAAAGAGCAATCAAAACACCACGTGGTTTGATGATGAAGAACAATGGAAGGCATCATGCACAATCGAAACCAAAACTCCTTAAGAAATGGTTTTAAATCTAAAGCTGACTTTCACAAGTGAAATAATAAGCAGAAGACGTCTGCGTTACTTGGCATAACTAAGTAACAAAAACTAGGAATCTTACAAATCAATGTGAATGACGATCTTATACTGTCCTAATGAATTAGGCATTCTTAATTTCGATATATGTGTGATCACAAAATCTTACAAAAGTACATAATTTTACTGTCTAGGCAAACAAAATAACGCAATTGCCACAGAGATTTCTATTTTCAGTTGTTCCAGGAAAAGAAACAACCTCTTCTATATGGAGAAACAGCACATGAGGAATTGGTATCAATCAAACTCAGATAATCATGTCAGCAATGGGGGCACAGAGCCACAAACAATTCATATGGGAATTTTAAAATGCAAAATAGTTAACTTATTAAGACTAACTAGGTACGACGATACTGTGAACCTCAGCCAATTAAATACTACACCCGTTTTGTTTATGCCTAAGACAAAAATTAGAAACAAACAAGAACATACATGAAACAAGTAATAAAAAGTTTCTAAGGCAATGAACAACCAAATAATCACCAAATCAAGTTTTTCATTACCATGAAGGCATAAATAACTCTTCCAAAAACATTATAATCAGTGCTCAGCAAAAAACAACTTATAAGCCACATACTGCCCAATACAAAGCATAACAAATTAGATAAACATGTATAGCACCACACCGGAAAAAACAAACCCCAAGTAAAGATCAATCAGCATCCACCAAAACAAGCTACACACCTGGAAAATCTCAGCAAGACTCTTCTGCTTGCTACCCAGACCTAATCCAGGCAAACCAATAAGTCCATCACCACCCCACTCCGCCCCAGGATTGAGTGCATCCCTCTCATTCTCACTCTCCTGCTTCGCATTGAAGCCAGGAGGCATAGAGAACATCGATTTGCCACCATTCCCACTACTTTCATTCCTATTCAACTTCCTCCTATCCCCAATGGCCGAATTCCCACCTTGTAATCTCTGCGCATAACGCCAATCCTCCCTCGACATCAGAGGAGGCGGCAACCTAGGGTTAAGGTTCACATTGGAGTAATAGTAAGACAAATAAGAGGGGTCAGACCTAAGCTCTTCTTCAGAAATAAACCCACCGCCACTCTTATTCCTAGCAAACTCAGCAAAAGCAGATGCACCACCGACCTCACCACCAACACCACCGCCAGCCCCATGGTTAAACAAACCACCAACAGCACTGAAAGAACCCTCTACAGTAGGTGGAGCAGATCCACTCCTAAACAAATTAAGCTCTTTTTCACGATCATCAGCCTCCTGCCTCCTCTGTTCACGTAGGAGCATACTTATCTCCTTCTCATAGTCATCCCCATATGAATTTTCGTTATTTCCAATCATTGGCATCCTACCCATATCAGACAACATTTTTCTTCTCAAAGAAATCAAGACCTTTACCAATTAACAGCTCTTCCAAGGGAAAACCGAAACAGAAACCCTAGAAACACTAGAAAGATCAAAACTTTATCAATCTATAAGATTAAAACAGCACAAAACCCATATCCACAATCACTCAAAAAACAAAAACAAAAATTGGGTCTTTGACCATCAAGCTTCAGAGAGAGAGCTGAGGAGGCCAAGATTAACAAAACCCATAAAAAAAATTGATGATCTAATATTGAAACAAGGACCATAAACCCACAGAAACAATTCTTGGTAAAAGGGCCATGTTTATTGACGTTGAATTTGTGAAAACAGGAACAATTAGGTCTCAGCTGTGTAGTGAGGTGTAGGAGGTGAAAGGGTTTGTCCGAAGGTGAAAAACAGAAGAGAGGGGAAGTGAGGAAGAAGGGTCACAGTTTTATTAAGAGAAGAGGAGAAAGAAAAAGATCAATCTGGCGGCGAATTGCTCACACAAAGAACCCCTTTTAGGGTTTTGTTTTTCAACTACTGATACACAAAGAGAGAGAGAGAAGAGATTAACACTGTGGAGAACTCATTTTAGATAACATACTATATTTAACATTTGCTATTTTATGTATCTGCTTGCTTCTCTCATTAAAACTAAAAAACTAAAATACAATTCTTCTTATTATTGTATCCAAATAAATAAATTATATTGTATCCAAAGATATATTATACACTAAACTAAACAAAGAGAATGTATAAATATTTAGTCCCTTAAAAATAGGGGAATCAATTGACCTAGTTATGGATAATCCATTGATTTTGTTAGTGATATTTTACTTTTAGTTTAGGACAGTGGGAAAAAAGAATGAAAATGTTAAATGAAGACACATGCAAAGCAAAGAGATGAGAGAGAAGGGACAATGTTGTACTGTGAGGTGTAATAAACAATTGAATTTTCCACCTATTCCCAAAACCACAATATGCGGGTGACACGTTTTCTCTGTAGATTCGGGACTTGAAATCCACAATTTTACTTGGCAAAATTTAATGGAGTGCTTGAACTGGACTACCCATTTTTCTGGGCTACCTAGGACCGTCTCACATCACTCCATTTAGCTTAGTTTCTTTCTTGAGTACATTTAAAAGCTAGAACTTCATTAAGGATATGTTTAATTCAAATTAATTTTAATTGTATTCAGTTTAATTTAGTTCATGTCTAGTCAGTTCAGTTTGATTCATGTTTGCGTAGTTTAAATTTATACTATTTAAATTCAATTCAGGTCTATTTTGTTCAGCTCAGATATATTCAATTCCGTTTAATTTAAAGATTTTCAGAGCAATAGAACCAGCCTAAAAGTTTCAAACCACAATGTATTCATTACTGTTACTGTTAGTATTGCCTTTGATAAGGGTAATTCAATAGGAGTTAATTGCTATTAGTAGTTCGTTTACTTTTTCTTTTGAGTTCTTAGTAGTTAGTTAACTAGCCACAACTAGATTGATAGATATGCATCTTGTTCGGTGGTGAGTTAGTTTAAGGGTTGAACTCTAAGTCTAAGTATCGTGTTCTTTTTATGAATAGTGTATTGATTAGCCGGAGGAGTACATTCTAATTGGTGGTTTGTTTGTTTTGTATAGGATATTATCTCTTAGAGAATGATGATATGTGATTTGGGATTATTACATATACCACCACACTGGATCACACCTACTCATCGGAATCCCATTAGATGTAACAATTACATTTAAGTCCTGAATCTAAATTTTAATAAACAACAACAAACGCATCCTTATTATTTGGACTAAATTGCAATTTTCAAACTTATTATAATAGCACATTTACCCTAAACTTTTTATATTTTACATAAATGATGTTTTATAAACCAACGTCTCCATTAATGGAGCTTGAAGAAGAAGAAGCTCCATTAATGGAGCTCATCTTCTTCATCCTCCTCTTTTTTTTCCTTTTTTTTTTCTTCTTTTTTTAATTAAAGGAATTCAAGCTCCGGTGGAGGAACCCACCGGAGCTCAGCTCCGAACCGGAGCTGTGTAAGCTCCGGTGGCGGAACTTACACAGCTCCAATGGCGGAGCTTGCTCCGCCCAGATCTGGGCGGAGCAAGCTCCACCATGGTAGCTATGTAAGCTCCGGTTGGCGGAGCTACGTGGCGGAGCTTACACAGCTTCGGTCGCGGAGCTTGCTCCGCCCAGATCGCCACTGGAGCTTACACACAACTCCGGTGGCGGAGCTCCGATGATGATTTAGTTTAAAAAAAAAAAAAAAGGAAAGGAAAGGAGGAGGAAGAGAAGAGGTTTAATGGAGGTTAAGTGTTTGAGAAAAAAAAGAAAGGTTGAAGATGACTACTTATGTAAAATATTTATAAAACTGGGGTTAAATTGAATTTTAACAATTCGGAGGATATGAATGTAAGAAAAATTATATAAGGCCTGTTTGGTTACTTAGTTAATAATTTCAGAAAAAAATCGGTTTAGGACTTATATGTAATTGTTTCATCTAATAGGATCCAGGTGTAATTAGAGAATCTAACAGGGGTACTGGATGAAATTCACCCTATGTGATTTTAAGTGGGATTTTTAGACCGAACAAATTACTGGAGAGTAATTTTTTGATAGGATGAGGGGATGAAAAAAAAAAAAAGAACTAAAAAGCAGGAGTCGATGGCATTTCTCGACTTAACCTTGAAGAGGAAATCAATTGGTGAAGACCAATGGAATGCATTAGACTAAGCTCCAAGCCTACCAACCAAGTTGAAGGTATGGTCACATTGGCAAAATTTTGGTTTCTAGGTTGAATGGTTATGTAGTTACTTTTGATGATCCAGCTTATTCTATAGAGCTTGACCTTCCAATTAGGGCTATGTAAAATCTAGCCCGAATCGGACGGAATTTCGGTCTTCACTCCAGTTCACTCCAGACAGGACCTATTTCTACCCGGACTTCGATCCTCACAATTTGATTATTTGATTATTTCGGCTCGATTCGGACTGGTCAACTTGGATTTTTTTTACGTTATAATCTTATACTTATTTCTCAAAGCCTAATTTGGCACCTCCTCCAGCACACATCACACTGCACACTCCTTTCACGCCTCCTCGAAAATCAACCCCTACATCGACCACCGCTCACGGCACTCCTCAATCGACGTTACCTACTTCTTTGTCGTCCATGTACATCTCTCTCTCTCTCTCTCTCTCTCTCTCTCTCTCTCTCTCTCTCTCTCTCTCTCTCTCTCTACAACTGCACTAATGGAATCTGCTCCGTGAATTAAGCAATCAAAGGAATCGGTGAATCTAATTAAAACAAACTCTTCATCTTAATTCTAGTGGATAAAGATAAGAGGATGTCGTCTGCCTTCTTCATCGTGTCCGATGTCGCTCCTTCTGATTTGCTTCTCCTCCTTCCTGAATTAGAGCTCTTCATTTGCCTTGCTTCTTCTCTCTTCATGTTGATCTTTCCATCTTTTTTGCAAGCAGCCCCAATTACTTGCATATGCTCCTCATCGCATTTTGTAAGTTCGTCTCCCTCCTTTTACTTCTTATTCTAAGTTTCAACTTGCAATTGTGTTTTCTTATTGTTTTCGGGATGGAATATGTTTTTCTTATTTTCTTATTTTGTTTTTTGAATATAGCTTCTTTTTTAATTATTACATTATTGAATTTGGTCCATTCATGACCAAAACGATTTTTTTCAGGCGTTGTTCGGATTGGACCGAGTGTGAAACTGGGTCGGTCTTAAGTCCTTCAAAGTGTTATAAGGTTCGGTTTCGAACTGATGTTCAGCCCTACTTCCAGTAATGTCTTGTTAGGATTAGGGACGGGCCTATGTAGAATATCAATCCATTAGCATGATTGGAACACAAAGAGTGCAAGTGAGTTAAATACTCCACTAGACCACTACGAATCTTGACGAGCTTAAGTTCTGTTCAATTCATCTGAAAATCTCTGAACTGAACTTGTTTTAAGTATAAATTTCAATTATGCAAACATGAACTGAGCTGAATGAACATGAACACAACTAAAGCTAAACTGAACTGAATATAACCTATGCCCAACAAAAGCATCTAAACTACATATCTGATACCTATTCAACTATGAAATAAAACATACAACTGAGTATAATAATAATAATAATAATAATAATAATAATAATAATAATAATAATAATAATAATAATAATAATAATAATAATAATAATAATAATAATAATAAT
>JAYMSL010000582.1:0-22758 GCA_036897195.1 Plantago coronopus
GAGTAGCTAAGCGCGTATAGGTGCGATGTAGGAACGTATATTTATGCTTTGATTAGATAACTTTATGAATGACCGAGTTTATGTTCGTATGATATTATGTTATCGTCTTGCATGTTTGCTTTGGTAGAACTGACGATCCTACTATATGCATAGGTGGTTTATTTGTATTGTGAGAGTACAGTGAATGTTCACCAACTCGATTGATTGATTAGCAGTATGTATCTGATCATATTACACATCCGATCGTGCATATGAGAGCATGTTACACATCCATGATTACAATCGTCATTCATGTCCGTTTATCTGTCTAGGGTTTAGAATACGGGAATACATCGCACCTGTCTTTTATCTGTTATTTATCCTATCCATCTATCTGTTCGTATTTTTATTCGTTTCTCTATATAATTATAATCGCCAAACAAAACAAACCAACTATCTGTTATTGCTTTTGTTCAGTCGCTAGTAATACTAGTATACGTGTTTAATTGATTCGAAGCGAGATTGGTTCCTTTAGAGACCGACCTCGGGGATTACCTTATCGCTGTTCTATTCAGAATTGAGTTAGGATAATCTTGGCAAGATATAAATATTATTTTGGTGAGTAAAACGACGTTCATCAGTTATCCTACAAGTGATGATTGATTAATGAACGAGGTTAAACATGTAGTATTTAATGATTCCTACTAGTAACGTGGCTACATGGGGTAAGGAATCACCTATGTGAGAGTGAAGTGTGGGCCGCTTCAACAAGAATAAGATCCCAAATTCTTGTATGCTCTTGCAGAACCAGGCAAGGTGTTTCACAGCCAAAATGAACACAACCATGAGAACGGAACAATGCCAGAGAGAATCATGTGTGGAATGCACTATTGTTTACACAAACGGCAAAGCAGTCCAAGGACATCGCGTTTACTGGTTACCCAATAAAGAAGGTGTATTCTTACAAGGGAGGGTTCAAAGGTGGCGACACCTACCTATCCTATGCAGGTATTCGATCGTATGATTATGCTACGTGAAGTTTTCTTCATGTGGGGGATTGTTGGAAAATGAAGAAAAACTATAGTGATGAAGAGTTGGATCAAGTTGGAAGGGAAGTGAGCTTGGCTCATTGTGTGTCCATGGGCTTGCAAGTTGTTTGGAGTTATGCAACATCCCACAACATTTGCAAGTGAAAGGTTCCACTATAGTATATAAGTTACTACACTACACTTGGTGTTCAACTTGTATTGCTAGATGTCTCGAGTACGCTCCACGCGGGCGCGCATGGGGGAGGGGTGCAAATGGCCAGATTTGTACACGGACTAGTGGAACTTGTGTGCCAGCGTGTGCCCGCACCTGCGTACATGAATGTCGGACTGGTTTGAGCTCAAATGGCTGGCCCGTGCGAGCTACATTAAGGAAACTGTGTGCCCCTTTATTTTTATAACAACAGTTTCTCTCGCGATAAAGTACTAAGCTTAGCAAATTCGAGAAGGAGATGAAAGGGAAGATAGACAAAAGGAGTGATTCATATCATAAATGGTTTAATTCAAGATTTTGTGTAACCAGTATATCAAATTACTCAGCTTTTGTGTCATTAACTTGAAGACATGTTTAGCACTTTCAAAGCATATTGAGTTTTATGAAAACTATCACACTTTATGATTGAGGAACTAAGTTTCTTAAATTCATGATCTAATTAAAATTCAACTGATCCTTAAATACAAAAACTTACTGGACAAAATATATATAAGTACATCGAATTTGCTTGTTGGTGTTTTTTTTTTTTTGAAGTGAATTTGCTTGTTGGTGTTAATGTTCGATGAAATTGCACATGGAGATATCAAGTCCGTGAAAGAAAAAATTGTTACATTAAAAAACATATAGATCGAGAGAACACGTTTATACAGAGAAGTTACATTCGCATTGTGTAACCTAGTTTCGTATTCTGCTTTTGCTTGTGAATTACTATATGTTATCTTGTTTTGCTCTAGCATACAGATACACTTGTTATGTGTACCGCTCAATGAGTCGTTCCGCGTGTGGGTGTGATTGGGCTCGATAGGTGGTTATTGGACTTATTTTGTACTAGATGATGAACTGATGATTGTACACGGTATTTCACTTTTGTAATGAACACATTCTAAAACTTCATTATATGCTTCAACTTTCATTTGAAACGACCACTACCAATCATATATGAGATGAGATACGATCACTACTAAGTTTAATTGAGGAGGATTGGGAGAATGAAGGCTATGTTTGTATTCTACATAGGTTATCATCGTGTTCTTCACAAATGCACCCACGGAACAATTATCAATAGTCTAAATGTGTGTTTGGCACGACCATGACGAGCCACCTTGTCCGAAGAGTTAACCTTATATTCGATTATGTTTAGTGAATACCGGGGTGCATGAAGACTTGGTCAGGATGGCATGGTACAGGGCTACTGAATACGCATTTAGTTTTGGTCTGGATGGAGGTCAGGTTTGCTAGGGTGATGTCATGCGAATGAATGTCATGGGTAGTTTTGGTTTGGGTGAGAAGTGTTGCTCTGCTGCACTCTTTTCTTTCTTTCTTTCTTATCAGGGGTCTTTTCGCATGGGGTTTTCTCCTATAAGGTATTTATGAAAGCAAAATTTCACTTCAGACGTGGTCGTGTGAGTTTTCTATCGTTTTGGTTTGGGACTTTATATGATGTATGGATTTTGGCGGAATTGTCTGTCAGGATCGGTTTGGATTGGTCAAATGTTTGTACCAAGGATGTAAATATCTACGAGTACTCTTTAATAAAATAATAAAAGAGAAATCGCCATTGAAAGAAAATGTTTAGTGAATACTAGTAAAATTAGGTCATTTATGTCATGGGCCACTTATAGTTTTTAGTCCCAACATAGTAATGATTTGGGCCTTGGATGGAAAACACCTACTCACAGGTCCAATTCTGAATTTACAATTGAGCTTGCTTGTCAAGCCCAAGGTATAGAAGTAGAACCAGTATATCTCAATTTGACTAGAGAAATATGTTACTTTTGAATATGTATATATATTATTGTCAGTTGAAGTAAAATGTGCAAAAATAGAATTGATAAGTTTTAAATGAGACGTCCAAAATGGCAAAATGAGAAGCTTAATATGAGACGAATGAAGTAATATTTTTTCTCAACAATTAACTGAAATAACATTTAGTTTACTCAAAAACAAGACAAAGGGATACAAAATATAACATTTTATTGATGATAACTTTGGATCAATTCGTAAAAGTAACAAATCGCTCTTCCGAATCCCGATACTACAAAATTAAGGAATATCAAGAAGGAACCTAATATGGAAATAGGCAAAAAAAAAGAAACATTCGTTTGTTTCATTCACTCTTCCATTTCTCTCTACTCAGCTAGCTAGACTCCTCTCCTGCCCGCAGCATATCTTTGAGACTTTCCATCCCATTTGTAACAAAAAAAAAAAAAAAAAAGTAAACACTAGACAAAATATGGCCCAAATGAAAGCCAACTGCAAATTTAACTATAGAGACTCTGCTAATTAAATTGTCTGAATGCCTCTGCTCTGATCTTCTTCTTCCATCAATCATTCTTGCTCAGTATCATCCGGAGAGTTTGGTGTTCGGACAAATCTGCCCTGCACCCACACCACCAGCATTTCAGTCAGATCATTCTCATTTGGCCCAACAGATATATGGCGCAGAATTTCATACAGGAAACACTTCACTATTTATTGCTGTAACTCTAATCTAAATTAGTACGGACATGAGTTTAGTTAAAATAGTTCATTGATTTTTCTAGGTGGTGAATAGTGAGTGTTGAACAAATGAGTTGAAAATTAGTGTTTTGTTTAGCTTAAGAATTTATAGTTTCTTTAGGATATAATAAAAGGCGTATAAGAAATGAAGAGTATCTTTAAGAATATGAGTGGTGTTAAAGTTGTTTAGTGAGATAGAAAAGGATGAAAGGTGAAGTAAAGAGTGAAAAGAGTATAACTTTGTGTAAGTCTTCATTTCCGTAAACGCTACTCCCTCCGTCCCATAAAACTTTACCCACTTTCCATTTCTGGACGTCCCACAAAACTTTACCCATTACCAAATAAGGAATCTACCCCACACACTAAAACATTCATTTAACATCAATACACTTCTTTATCACCACACATTCTCAAAAAGTAACCTACCCCACTTACTTTTTCATTTTTACTCCATTATTTTAACTCATTTTATTAAACAGTGCGCTAACCCTAACGGGTAATATTTTGTGGGACGGAGGGAGGGAGTAATTGTCAAAGTGTTTGTAAAGTTTACTCGTAGAGGAGCAATTTATTGAGAAATGATAAGAATGTAGTCTGTGTAAACTTTAAAGAATAAGAAAAATGAAAAGAAAAACACTTCTGTAATGATGCTAACAAAAATTAGCCAATTATCATTTTCGATTTCTGGACTTAGTTGTTAGAAATAGTAACACACAAAGAACAAAGTTCCTCTTCAAAATGAGGTCACTTTTTGTTTTGGATTTCTTTTTTAAAAAATGAGGTACCTAATTGAGGGGATGCGAGCATTTACATACCTTCATTCTAGGGCGTCTATCGGCATTAACTTTCCGAACTTGGTACCTAATTTTCTTCGAAAACAGGCGGGTACGCCTCTTCTCCTTGTATCGTTGTACACTCGCCTCTCGAATGCCTCCGTTCTCGGAGAACAGGTCTATCTGCGCCAGCTTAGCCTGTTACACCAAGCCAATCACAAACAATTATTAATACATAATCATTCATTTTCTCCTCACATAATTGGAACAGAGTCATCAACAAAGTGACAAGTTAAGGACTGTTTAAAAATTCAGTTCCTCACAATAAGCAACATTCTAATGGTATTAAATAGATGCACCAAACATGTCAGGACAGAATCAATCGAATCAAACACTGATGACTGATGATTCTAAAAACCGGCTTTAAAATTCTTAATTCTACAAAAACTGTCCGTTTCGTAACATGTTACAACAGTTTACATTCTTTGAAGAATTCTCACTTTTAAAATATTAGACGTACTTGCAGGAAACTCTTCGATTGCTACGTAACTTTTGTGAGCAAAACAAAAAACGACACAAATAAAAAATGCACATTAGACTAATTAAGTCGTTCTAATTAAACATACTTGGACGTCATTTCCGGGGATTTCGTCACCGGCGAAAGGGGAGGTCTTATCGGACCACTCCTTCAATATGCTGTCATAATTCAGTTTTAAATTCAGCCTTGCGGTTGGCTGCGACGGAGGAGGAGATTCCTCACCGGAAGATGACTTGCTAGCTGAAACGTCCTGGCTAGCTCCATTTGCGACGCTTGGAGCCACGTCGCTTAAGTTCTTCAACTCGACCTTCTTTTTCTTCTTCTTCTTCTCCACTGACGCTTTCGGGAGTTTTGGCGTAATATCGGACACATTGACACAGGGGAACCTCCACCAATCGCCTTCGTCGACAGTTCTAATCGCCCTCGCTTCCTGCCTCATGCTGTAACCGAAAATTGGATAACCGTAGGCAAAGCCACTCATTTCCGACGGATTAGGAAAAGCGTCGTTGTTACAGGAAGTGGACTCATTGTTCTCCACGCTCAAATTCCCCATGATGCTATCAATCCCTTGCTCAGTCTCCTCGTCCAGAATTGACTCCGTGTCGAAATCCTCATCTTCTTGATACTCGTCACACACCTCAGACGAATTCGTAATCCCGTTGGAAGTAATCTCTCCTGGACTAAGGCATGGTTTCTCGAACGCTTTGGAGCTGGAGGTAAAATGCTGTCTCTCTAGTACAGGGGAAGGTAGTAAATATCCGTAAGTATCGATAACTTGGAACGGCATAAGCTCGAAAAGTAGAGGAGGATTTTGAGATGAATCATATGGTTTTGTGAACTTGCCAAATTTTCCAGGATTGACAAGATGTTTGGTGGGGAATATTTTCGGGTAGGCTGTGGAAAGGATTGCGGCTGCTTCATTGTACGTCTGATTAGGCCTCTTTCGCGGCGTTCTCGCCTTTCTGGTTGAGATTGTGAGGGGAGAGTTGCTCGACTCCGATAGAGTCGAAGACGGAGACGACGAATTCGACGCCCATGAGGTAGAAGGAGACTTGATTATCTCTAAGTCTAGCCTAGCATAAGCTCTACCTCCTGTTAAATAAGAAGACATTTTAACCATAAAAATGGACACTACTCAATTGCAGTTCAAGAAAGTGAACCAATTGTGGCACATGAAACACTGTTAGGCCAATGATAGTCACTTGGACCAACAAAGTAGGAAAACCAGAAGCTGATGATTGGTTCGAAGTTGAAGAAGGAAAAGGATTCACTAACTACAAGAACCCTAAACCCTGGAAAGTACTATTTCCAGGAGTATGAAAAATCGAAGCTTTTGGACTAATTAAAAAAGTGGGTAAAATCCAAAAAGAGTTTGAAATAATTCTTCTATTCTTGGCTTAGAAAAACAGCCTTGAAATAAAAGAAGTAGATGAAAGAAGAAAGATTAAGAAAAGTTTGCCAGAATCCTAGAAAAAAGCAGAGGGCTATTGGAAAGAGGAATGATAAAAACAGAGTCTGTTATATATAGGAAGAAAATAAACCAGCCAAGAACTGAATTTTGCTGTGGATTTGGAATTTACTTGACAGGAAACAGTGAAATATCCAAGATTTTACGAAATGAGTGAAATATCTAGCTAAGATAAGAAAATGGAAATTGAATTAGAATAATGGTCTGTATTATCTTGGAAGTATTTGGGGACTGATATTTGATGGAGAGAGTGAGCATGTATGTACATAACAGAGCAAGTCACGGGAAGAAGTAGCAGATAAAAGGTCAAGAAGGGTGCAATGGTGATTTCTGCAAGAATAGCAGAGAGAAACACTGAGTTTTGCTCTGTTTTATCTCTCTAGAATTTGGAAGGAGATGAGAACAGAGCAAGGGACAATACTTGGCTTCTGTAAATATGTATGATGATTTGGACCACTTTTTTATATTTTTTTCTTTCTTTTTGTTTGTTTAAAAAGTACTGCTACTGTACATAAAAATTATGCAGATGCTCTATTTAATTATTGGGGAGTACCAAAGATGATTTGCCTTTCCAATACTTGTTCTTTCTCAATTTTGTATGAATTAAATAGCCTTTGACCTTTGATCAAGATGATTATGTGACTTTTGTAATGTTGCTTATGTAACCTAATTCTCTTGGATCTAGACATCCAGGCCAGGATTTTGTTTAATCTATTTGGAGTTTCTATGCATACATATGCATACTATGCATACATATGCATATGTTTTGTTGCACGGTTTGCAAATTACAATACGGGAACTATCAAAAAATAGGAATGTTTCAGTTGATTAGGTTAACTCAAGTGAATTCTGTAGTTGATATTGCTTGAAAGTGGCTTACTCGAGAATCACCTTCAATATAGAAATAATGCATGTCGTACAAACAATAACAACCTCCATCAATACAATCGATGGCATATCCTCTCGACATATAATTGAAGAAGATTTAGTATATTCACTTTTTCGGGTAAGGAGTGTTCAATTCGCCTGGCATTGTCATATCCTCGTGAATGTTGATGAAGGTTGATTGGACGCTCCAATTTAAAACTGAAAGCGAGAGAGTTTGGTATGCGGTTAGAAAAAATAAAATTTTGCATGTTATATGAATTGGCTAATCCATCAATCTTTCTTAACTATCTTTTGCTTGAATTGGATTAGTAGTTTTATTATAATATTGTTAATTGTAACACCTTCTCGACCGGCATTTACGTAAATCTTTATAATACTGTTTTATTATAGGTTAACCAGAGATACAAAAAATAGCGTTATTGATAAACACTTACGTAAATGTCTAGATTTTATACCCCACGTGCTGTAAGAAATTCAACGTTCTGAAGCACGTAATCATTGTCATTTCACTTAATTTTACTTCCCATCAACATTAGATTCATTATGAATCGAATTTGTCCAATCTTCACATTTCTATTCCTCTAACAACATCACTAAGCATACACGTAAAAAATACATAAGACGGTACTCACGTACAATTAATTGCACTCGAAAATAATGCAACCGTTACATCTGTATTTCTCGCACCACATTCCTATTTATTTCCATATGTACTTTTAAACTCCGAATTGAATAACATACCAAGCGAAGTGCATACGCTTCTACCTTTTCCCCAAATGAGGAAAAGAAATTCACAGAAATTACTACAGTATCTCATATCACAGTACACCATTAATGAGATGCAAACATTTAATATCCATTGGCCAAATTTTAGTACAAAGGTCCCTAGCACATTAACATTATCCCATCTCCTCTTACAAGCCTGATTGAATGAAGAAGTAGTTCTATCTTAAGTAGGGAAAATCCAACCAGGAATGTAAAAGTACCTCTTATCTGCTGACATGGCAGGATCTGATTGGGTGCTGAGATTTCCTATGGTGACGTGGCATACCCTTTATTGGTTGGTGGATTTTCACGAGGATCTAGAAAAACAAA
Source organism: Plantago coronopus (assembly GCA_036897195.1). Classification (NCBI taxonomy): domain Eukaryota; kingdom Viridiplantae; phylum Streptophyta; class Magnoliopsida; order Lamiales; family Plantaginaceae; genus Plantago; species Plantago coronopus. Next base: position 8,501 of record JAYMSL010000582.1, read on the forward strand.
GGGGTGGTGGAATTTTGGAAGCAAATAAGATGAGAGGAGCAAATCAATGATTCAAAGCTAGTGTGTTTTGGTGTCTTGTGCTCTTTGTTTGTGGCTTTTGGAGTTCATACGTTAGCCTCTTTTTGTTCATTAGAATTGTGATTACAATAAGTGGAACAACAACATCCTACTTTCTATTTTCCAAGATTTCATTTTAAGTTTGTTTGGAGTTTTGTTGCACTAGAGATTTTACCTTAACATCATCACTAATTGACTATAACTACGAATGACAACTACCGCTATATAAAAATCAGTGTTAGAGGTTAATATTTCGACGGTTAGATATTAGAATAGTATACGTTTGAAATTTGGTGTAGTTTTTATGTGTTTGTAAATTGTAAGTCTAAGTTGTACCATGCGAAGCTTGTGAGAGTGATAAAAAGGAAAGTCTAGAGTTATGTCCCATGATGACTTAAATCCACTATGAATAAAGCTATTCAAAGTGGTGCAAGTGCAGCATGGTGGTGGTGCTCCTTTGAATGAAACTAATTTAATTTACATTTCCTTGATTATTGGTTTATGTATATGAAAGTTCACATGGGAAAAAGATGTTTAAAATATCCAGATAAATGATTAAAAATGTTATTAATTTTACTAAACAACTGTTTTATCACGTGTTATAGGAAAAACCGTATATTTTTAAAATTTTGCTTTACGAAAAATTTATGATTCGATATTATCAAAAATGAGCATAATAAGGGCTTGAATTATCACAGTTATTATATACTATAAGAAAGAAATTCAGTCATACAAAACAAATATAAAGGAAAAATATTTCTTTTATGAGATTTTGCTCATATGTGATGATAGTATTTAATTAAAACTGTATAATATATTGGAAATTCAAATTTAAAGACTTATCTTCTCAATTCCTAGCTTTTGTTCTTGTTTATTGGTTTTCCTAGAGATTGCGTCCGGCCAGGTAACAGAAACATAGGGTTTTTCAGTTTGTCAGGATTTAAGGTCTGCTCGAGAAAGATAGATATTTTCAGAAAAAAATCAGCTGCAGATCTCTTCAAAAATGGTTTTCTTTTCATATGGCAGATATTTCAATCCTGCACTACAAAAAATTGTTTACCTAGCTTGTTTGTGTTGTAGGATCATCTACGTACAATCTGCCAACTCCTGAATCCCTTTTCAATCCCAATAAAATCCACTCAGGTTCATCAGTATTGGATATAGTAATATTGTACTAGTAGTAGCTCTTCTTTCAATTGAGTATATGTAAAACAAGATATAGTAAGTATCGTGAACTACTAGATTTTTCGTACAGGAATATTAGCATGTATAAATAGCCGGGGTTTTTTTTTTTTAACGACAAATTATTACTAGAAAAATCAATACATCAATACATCTAAACCACATATATAAACTTGGATTCCACGGAAATCGAACTCTTGACCTCCTAAACCTCATACTTGTAACTTCTTCCTACACGCCACTAGACCACCGTATAACCCTAATAGGTGGAGTTACAGAGTGATATGGCAGTAGGAGGAGAGAGTTGTAAGTAGAAGGTCAATAATTGAATTCATGTGTACGGAATACAGGGTTACAAAATATTTCATGTCTTTTTATCGTCTTGAAATAATGATTCTTTTAAACGAATATTTACGGGTATATTATGAGGTGCAGTTGATGACAGGTAAATGGAGTAGAATTCCATTCAATTCTAGGATGAGACAGTGGTGTAACAATCATTGTTTGTCTTCACCAGAACATGTATGATATTTACAGGTGGTGTAACTGTAACCTTTTGGTAACAAATTAAAATTGAAAAGGGATATATAGATCTAGCACACAATAAAACTGGTAAAGGAGGATCAAGGACGTGGCCGGAGGAGCAACATCGAAATGGATATGGAGATGTAATCTTGGCCACAATCATACCTGTGCTTCAACTTTACCTTATCCCATAATAAAAGAAAGAATTGGCTCTAAATTGTATGGCCTTTGATTTTGGATAACCCAATTTTTGGAAGGTTCATGATACATGTGATCATTTTCAACCTCATATCAACTTGCTAGCTAGCAACTCCCCATCTCATTATTTCCTCTCTCATAAATTCAATAAAACGTCAAATTCACTTATTTTTCCTTGAACAATATAAACCCGATTTCATATATTTCGAGGTCACAAACTTGGTAATATCGTAGATTTGAAGATTTTACGCAGAAAATTCAACAGTGTATTTTTCCATTAGATAAGTTAAGCATCACATGAATGTTAAAGGGTTAATGGATAGAGTCTAAATGACTAAATCGTAATTCTATCTTAATTATTATCTAGATAGAGTATTCATGTTCTACCATTACCGGATGATGAATGTACGTTCATACGACGCGGTACGAGTGAATATACAACATTGTCGAAGAATTTTAGTTATTCAGAATAGATTTCCTGTATGCTGAGTTTTGCAGTGTTTAGTAATTAACCAAGTACATACATGTGTTGGAGGGCCAACAAATCATGTCCATCGTTGAAGGATTGAGTTGTTTTTGTTTTGTTTTTAAAGTTGCAAAACGAGAATCAAAATAATGGTTTTCTATTTGTCCCGAGTTGGTACTCGTAATAGGATTGAACGATGAAGTTGCTAATGTAGTTCCTTGTCACCTCAACATATTTCACGTGTCACCAGCTGGTGCTTTATACTCAGAATGTAATAACTTCTTCATGCTGAAATGGAAACAGTTTATAAAAGAAAATGATGAGAAGGGGAAAACAGGATGATTGTATATCCAAAAAAACAAAATTTAAAAAGGGGGAAATAAAAAGGGAAAAATGGGATTGTATATCCAAAAAGAAATATATAATAAAATGTGAAATGTATAATTTGAAGGCATCTATACTAAAATCCAAACTATAATGGGGAGGAATATGGATAATCTGTAATGTTTCAGAATTCATCAGAACAATGGAGATCTCTTATATCAATGTACAAGTCAATGTCATTCCCATGCAAGAATTGCAAACCTCCAAAACAAAATGGCCACCCCTCTTTTTTCACCTAGCTGGTTCGAAATCTAATCCCGTTTCGATCCCTTTCCCGTCATACCTAATATAATACGGAAGTCGAATTAATGTAAAATATTATCCGGAGGTAATGTACGCTAACCCAGTCCGTTCACGTAATTAGGTCTAGATATCATCTGATTCGACAATAATGCCATAAGTATGTGCTAGTGTGCTACTGCTACCCTTGAAGATGGCTAAAGGGCACGTATAAGAAATCACCGGCCGGCCGGCCCCAGTTTGTGTGTTTCTACTGCAAAGCTAGCTGGTCAGGTCCTTGCCTTTTTGTTGGTATGCTACCAGTTTTTAGGTCGATTTTGCAAGTGTTGATAGAGGATTTATCTTTGTAAGTCATAGATTTGGGACCATCTATATACATTACTGCGCCCATTCTGATGATTATGGGTCAAGCTAGGATACATACATAATGCTAGTAGTAATAATACTCCTACTTTTATGTTCATCTTCTATACTGTAGTGTCTTGTAAACATTCAATTTCTAAAAGTGTATTTACATATATAAAACTATGGTGTAGGTAGCCTATAATCATGGTTTATGTATGAGTCATTGGTCACATGACTGACTCTAAAATGGTACGTAGCATACCGACCGGTAGGGGTAAACTGATCAACTGTGGGTATCATCAAAGCCGCTCTTTATATAGTAGTAGTAGTATAGGCAAGTAGGCAACACTTTACACAGTCAAACATTGTGGAAAATGTGAAAAAATGAATGTAATATCACTAGTGTTTTAGTAGCAGCAGGGAGGGGCAATAAACCCTAAGACATTATTCTATACATCTTTTTTTTTACAGCGGCAAAAGTTTATAAGTGTATATATTAAACGGGTACAAAAGTACCCTTGTACCCGAAAACATTACAACGAAATAAAAATTAAGAATTAACCTGATCCTCACAACCTATAATCGAAAGACAAAAAAACTAGCCCAAACCGCCTCAAACTACAACCGGCACAACTTATTCTATCCATCTTAGTAATAGTAGTTTTATTTTAGCACTTAGTCTGAAAATTCCAACATATATCATGCACATCTTGATTGATAGGCTTACCCCTGGTGTTTATAGGTTGCAATAACTTGATTTTCCAATTGTTTGTGGACAATGGGGAGGATATATGATAAAGCTTGTTGTTTATCTGTTTCAAAATACGAGCAACACTAAAAAAATACTCTATACTTTTGTTTGAAAATAGTAAAATATTACATTTTACTTGAATAAGAGTAAGAGTACGAAATTTACTCGAATAATTACAACGACAACGAGAACGGAAACAACCCCAAAAGTGAGACTATCAATTCTACAACAAAATTTACAAAGACAAAAGATCCAACAAAACAATGAACACAATAACCTCCTAAAAACCGATCACCCAAACAAAAAACAAAAAGCAATCACAACAGGGCCAAAGGTGGAAACAACAATCACAAGTTTTTATAGTAACATCCCTACACCATAGCTGTTGTAGAGTCTATTAAGAAATTTAAGAATAAGTTCCTCCAACCCTATAGTCGCGAGAACTCAATTGACAAGTAATTTAAGGCAGAGCCAAACTAACCCCGTTCGTAAACTCTATGAGTTCACGCGAACAAGTTGCAATCAATTTAAAAGATAATCAACCCCATCCAGTCCAAGCAAACAAGTGGTAAGTAATGTAACAGATAACCAGTTCCTAACTTCATCCCTCCAGGTCTAGTTAAAAACAAGTGGTTGGTTAGTAGACCATAGCAAACGACTTCACGAACGCTTAAACCACAAGACCTTCATAATCGTCCTAGGTTTGCCACCAATCACACTAACGGCCCCCTGCAAACTGTAAAAATCTATACCACTAACATCAATTTACGCCCATATGACCATAGCATTGCATGAGTAATATTCCTGACTCGGGCACAAGGTTGATGTTAACAAGCCATGGAGCCTGTCTGTAATTATTACTTGTGCAACGAAGAAATCTCAAGAACAACAATCCATCTCCTCAATAAAGAGAATGCATTCCATGTGAGGAACATATGGTGCAGTAATTATGCTCACGAGATCTCTAATAACCAAAACCACCTGATAACAAATCTAGAGGACGGACTTCTCTGCTATCATTATGACAGAATAGTGATAGGTGTCCATTTGGGCATGGAAAATACAACACAATCACATTGCCAAAATCCCAGTTTATCAAAATTTAATGGCACAAAATCGAAATGGTCTGCCAACAGTACATCTTGAGTTTGAATTGGTCAGTGAACATTGTGTTTATCAAGGACAGTTCAGCCATTTGTAGTCTCATCAAGCACGAATTCAGCTTGGAATACATGGGAAGGCTTAAATATTTAGGAGTGTAGTATAACATGTATGTAATCAGAATGTTTGAGATCTCAGTTGATATTTGGACATAGCAAGCCTCAACGGAAGGTTTAAGGAGAAGCAACCATTCAACGCTACAAAAAAAATCGACCTTCTGTGTTTATTCCATTCCATGGAAATTCGGAAACCTGGGGAAATAATACTATCAAATATTTGATAGACGGACGGCATTCTCATACATCCAGTAGCAACCTGCGAGGATCTTCCACAATATCCTTGATTCTTCTCAAGAAGAAAACTGCCTCTCTTCCATCAATCAGACGATGGTCATATGTCAATGCGATGTACATCATTGGTCTAGGAAGTATTTCCTTGCCAACAACCATAGGGCGGTTCACAATAGAGTGCATCCCAAGGATTGCGGACTGCAGTTATGAACAAGAAAGGAAATCTTAATATTAATTAAATGGAAACTAAGAAACAAGGACCAAGCGCTGAATGAGGAGCAAACCTGAGGAGGGTTGATGATAGGAGTACTCAAAAGACTTCCATAAACACCACCATTTGATATTGTAAATGTTCCTCCAGCCATCTCATCGATTGATATAGTACCAGCAGTGGCTTTCTTAGCAAGAGTGTTGATTTCCTTCTCAACCTCGGCAAAATTCATTCTTTCAGCATTACGGAGAACTGGAACAACAAGACCCTGGTGGAAACAATGAAGCAGTTGAAGTTTAAGTTCAGATTTAACATCTCATAAGGTAGAATCAAGAATGTAGTAGTAATGTACTAAAGGCAAGTGATCAGCACATGAAACACAAGATAAAATCTAAAGACAGCATTTTAAATATTGAGTTTTTAAATTGACCAAGTTTGTTACTCAAGAGTTTCGTACAGCATGGGAAAAGAACAGTACGATTCCCCCACCTGCAGAAATGTAGTTTTTTTTTTTCTGTTTTTGAGACGGCAAATTTTAGTAACACCTACAATACTCCTATACAACCTACTAAACCACCAGTTACACCTGTATCACCACTTCCTGCCTCTGCAAGGTTTGAACCCTGCACCTCTTCTTTTCAACTCTAACTCCATTCCGCTGAACCACCTTATAATTCCTCTATAGAAAAGTAGTTAAACAGAAGTAGGAATCATCAACTCACCTTGGGGGTACCAACAGCTATGCTGATGTCCACATAGTCTCTATAAATGATATCATCACCATCAATAACAGCATTAACTATCGGCTGCTTCTGTAATGCGCTGATAGCAGCCTGACATTTCAAGAGATCACGGACATTGTCATGATAAAAGAATATAGAATAGACAATTACATACAATTGAAGAGTATAACATCAGCATACTTTCACAAATCCAGACATAAGTCCCAGCTTTACTCCGTGGTTTTCAAGAAATGCATCTTTGTAGTCAGAACGAAGTTTCATCAAGTTTGTCCTGTGACAAGCAAGTCAGATGATTCAGCTATTAGACATTTATAATATAATAGGGAAATTAGGATGAACTGCACCATTAAACTACATGTGGGGAGGTAACTTCACAAAAAACAAGTACTCAGCATTCAGAGTAGGATATTCTTCAGAGTTGGAACGGAAGATTGCGTTGAAGAATGCATTTTAGGTCTCTAAATTGCATGACATTGACACAGAAATAAACAAATAAGAGGAACTCATGCAAATATAAACATCAATAATATTAGCTATTCTTAGCAAAACTATGATTAGGTATTGGTAAGCCAGTTGATTAGGTAGCTGAAATTAAGAGCTGCTAAACTAGTTTTTTTATGGAGATCAAGGTGTTCAGTAAATTGGTTCACCCAAATCAAAAGCAGTAAAAAAATCAAGCTCTTTTTATAAAAAGTAGCTAGGCTTTCACGCAACATACATATTTGGTCAAATCGTTAAATAAGCTCGTCTAGCTTACTTAGCGTTCAAAGCAGCCATAGAGGCATAGTTTGGCACTCAATACTCCATCCAAGTATATCCATTGAATGGTTAGGAGATTAAAATATAAGGCAAAAAATTTTAAGAAAAATAAGAATGCATGTTATGTTCTCCCCAGGACAAGAAACAAGCAATAATGACCATAGCTACACACAAGGGCACAACTTCAAGCTAAATTAAAAGAGGAAAGGGTATAATCAAAACTAAATAGACGAAAGCGTGAAATAAAATTGGAAAAAGGATAAAGAAGGGAAGGTAGACGTCAAAGCATACTGAAAAGAAAAAAAATCAGAAGGAATGAAAAAAACTGTTAGCAACAAGCATCATACTCTACCAGCAAGGTTCAAATGCAGCACTCTTACCACTGACCTTGATCATACTTGTTATGGCAACGACATTCAAGAAACAAATATTGTTCCCAGAAACAACTTGAGAATGAACTTACATATCAACTTCATTAAAGGTGGTCAGCAATGCAAAGGTATTCTGGGAATCTTTCAATCTCGTGGCAACTCGTTTCCTGAGTCTTGTCATTGGCACCTATATTAAGATTGAGCTTATACATATCAAATTTTTCCATTTATTTTTGTTATAGAGCATGTAAAGTTTTCAAAGGTCTTACCCGTCTTTCCCTATCCTTGGGAGGTAGCTGAGGTTCCGAAGCAGAAGCTCTAGAAGGAGGTGGAGTTACTTTGGGCTTCTCCACAACAGGTGTAGTTTCAACTTTAGGTGCTGGCTTCTCCTTTTTCTCTTCAGATGGTGGAGCGGCAGCCTTTTCAGCTGGCTTATCATCAGATGGTGCAACATGAGTTGCAGCTTCGTCTGATTTCAATATGATAGCAACCTTGGTGCCAGGTACTACAGTATCACCTTCATTCGCTACAAACTAAGAAGGTCCAAGATGTTAAGAAGCGGTGTAACTAGATACAAGACTTGCACACGGAAAACAAAGTAGTGGGAAACGGAAAAAAAAAAAGTGGTACCTTTTGGATCACACCTGCTTCAGGACTATTGACATCAATGGTCACCTGGGATGAGAAGAAAACCAAACTTAGCCTGACTAATTAAGAAAAGGTTCAATTGTCTTACAAGTTGAAGAAGCTGTCAGGTTTAGCATCAGATGATCAGACAAAGCATGAACATGGCCTACGGAGAATGTTTACTGTGGTACATGCCCGCTCATAAATAAAACTTCACTTTGGCATTTTAGGCACATCATTAGAAACTTCTCATGCCTAAAATATTAACTGTCTATCATTATCTATTCATTTTTATGTCATACTTTATCATTCTTATTAATTCTCTCATACTTCAACACCAATTCTTTATCTGTTCCATCTTAGTCTCACACACAGAATGATAAGGGAAATTTTATTTGGATGTAGGCAGTAAATTAAAATCAATCATGACTAAAACAGCCGAGGGCATGTACCTTGTCCGTTTCAATCTGTGCAATTGGCTCATCAACTGCTACTCTGTCCCCAGGTTCTAAATATACCAACAAGCATTATATAAGTACAGAGTAAGAGTATATATTCAGAACTTCTATTCAAGTATTAAGTAAACACAGCAGTCTAAATAAAAGATAGAGAGGCCTACTTTTCAAAAATGCTGCTAAAGTCCCATCAGTTATAGATTCACCCATGAACGGGACAACAGCTTCCACAACATCACCTTCTGCTCATGCATCAACGGTAAGAAATGAATTAAAAATAAATAAAACAGGGAAAAAAATGACTTGCAGTAATATAATTACCAAACGCTTAAAGATAATCAAAACTAACAATATTTAACCACAGCTGCATAACAAGGAAAAGGACAGCAAGCCACAGAACATTACATGATTAAGAGCATAACTTTGCGTGCTTGAAAATAATCCAGCCTCACATCAGACTCAACCAATGGCATGTTTACATAAATATCATGGTTCCATTCTAAAAATTCTTCCATATGCATAATATAAACTTTATAATCTCCAACACAACAAAGAATCAAGAAACAAACTACACCAGCTAGTGCTTTGTGGAGGACACGTTAACAGTGTCCACTTTTGCTGTTTATACCAGGATATATTGAAAAATGAAAATCTTACCATTTGAGCAGAATCCCCTGCTCCAGATATCTTGTTGAAGAGTGCCAACAACTTCCCTGCAAATCACAGACAATCAGATATGACTGCTTGCAGTAACTTAAACAGCTGAAAATCGAGCTCATTCCAAATAAAGGTAAGCGTAGCACATAGACGGGGTCTGGTTTCACTAGGATTTTAAAACCAAATAACTGTTTCCACAACTACCCTAATTGCAATGCCCAACCAAGCTGTATCAGAGTGTTCAGCCCAATATAATTATATGAGACAATGAGCTTCAGTAGGAGTATATATCTGCATCTTGTCTCAAGAAAAAGATCGCTAATCTTTGCAGAAGGTTACTTGAAACGAGAATCGGATATGGAATAAGTAGCAGAAAGTTGAAGATCTCAAAGAAGATAAATACAACAACTTGTTTGTAGCATTCTAATAGCAGGTTGATCTTGATGGAAGGAAAGCATTAGCATTTGGAATGTAAATCCACTTTGTGCATGCATGTACATTAAATTGTTCTATCTGGCACAAAATCTGAGGAAATAGAGTTCCCCACAGTGAACACATGTCAGTATATCTTTGTAGATGTGCATCACACCCGGTCGAAGAAAAACAGCAGAATGTTCATAATCTTGAATCTTGATTTATTGTATATAAATCACGTATAATTGTATTAGCAAATAAAACAGAACCAAGGAGTGCCTATGATCCTAGTAAGAAATGACTAACCTTTTGGGCACAAGACTCATCGTCCGCGCTGTAGCAAAATAAAAATAAAAATTACTACATGTGATGAAAAGTTAGGATTACACAAACTGATAAGAACAGAAGGAAAAAAATACCAGAAAAGACAAGGTGACTGAAACTCCGGACATGGCTAACGCCCCTTGAACACTGCACAATCTGTTTATAATACCAGGATACAGGAAATTCAAACAAGAAATAAGATTGACTTCATCACAAAACAAAAGAAAAGATCTTCTTGAAGTCCTATGCAATCAAAATTGCATGTGATAACACATGTTAATAAAAGGCATGTTCATTCAAAAGCTTAGTGTGGATTGACAGAGAATTAATTATAAACTCTTGGATACAGATAATCTCCTAGCGCCATTACCACGACACTACCAACCAACCAATCAAGGACATACCGGTTATGTGAGATGGGGATACATTTCACACCGTGTTTCAAAGTTGAGCCACCATAACATACATATGCAGTCTAACATAGTAACAGACATAAAATGCAGTAAAACGGAAGGACTGATATCCTTAGGAAATATCAGGTTTTCTTAATATTATACAGAAAACCACACAAGCACCACCCTAAGCATTTCATATGTTCCCCTAATTTACACTAGTGTGAAGCGGTCTTTCCTGAGACTCATTCCTAAAAAGAGACAAAATTTGAGTTATAAGTAAAGAAATACCCCAACCGACTGGATTAATGCATGTGTAAATTGTAGCAAAACCCTCTATAATAGTCCGACTAAATCGAGTGTACTGAATTGTTTGTATTGTAATGGTATTTTCTTTGTTTCCAAATATAAATTCAACATTCCTCTTTGGACAATTAAAAAAAAAAAACTTGTATTGGATGGTCTATCAAGATAGAACCCACCCAAGTGTTTGCATATGTCCATAATTTGCACATCGAATTCAAATATTAGGAATAGCATATCACCACCACCCAAAGTGTATTTTTCGCTTTCCCTAATTGGCACCATCTAAAACAAGCTTTTCTGTTCCTTAATTTAATCGGCACGCCCATCATTTCCAAATAAAGAATGGACACTAATCAATATCTAGTTACCTCTTCAGTCACAGCAGAGCATGCTCTTGGTGTCGAGGCGGCAGGTTTGAGTTTGTATAAAGATTTGCCATACACCTGCAGCAAAACCACCAACATATTAAGTTTCTCCGCGGTCTATATCCAAATCCTGAGGTCTCAGAAACCAAAATATCCAATCCATCAGCTGATTGTTCACTAATTTAACATTTATACCTGCAAACCTACTCAGCTGCTTTACTGTTTGTGAGCACGCTCAATATCACACAAATGTTCTAATGCCAGAATTGGTATATGCACAGTAACATCCATTGGACAATTTGGAAACGAATTCGGAAACGATTAGATAGCGAAATTGAGAAATTACCGAAGTAGACGAAGCTTTCCGCCTTAAAACACCCAACATCACTCAAAACGATCTCCTAGCACTGCAAAACAATCAAAAAAAGCAAACTATCACAAACCGAAGCAATCAATATCCATTTTGCAACAGATCTAAACAGTCGGTTGAGGTAGGGTGACCATCGCCCCTGACCCGAGACCTCACCTATTAGTAAAGTGCGATTAACACGTACTATTGTTTAGCATATGAAAACAGAAATGATAGATAGATGCGTTAAGCACGCAGCTCGCAGGGGAAGATTTGAAATATAATAAAGAATAGAAAACCTCAGACAGACCTGGAAGTCAGCGGCGGCAACGTGATTTGCAGAATCTGGTAGAACACGCCAATGAAGAAGACGAACAAGCAAGGATGATTTGACTGTTAAAAGCTAGCTATTCTCCTTTGTTATTCCTTTTCCTTGGGCTTGGGCTAACATTGGTTGCTACATGCTCACAGGCCTAAAGACATGGTCGAAGGACCCAAGCCCAAGTCCCAGGAAATGTGGGTACCCGTGGAGAATGGATTTGAAATTAGGGCGTGATTGGTTTGTCAAGTGTGTTTTGGCGGGTCAAGAACACAAGTGGAAAACCCAAACTAAAATTTGGGGTGTTTTCGGCGGAGGATTAGAGCATTCACATCAGTTCACCTAAACTCGATTTTGTGCCTAAATATTGGTAAAAAGTCGTGAAAAATTGAAAAAATGTCATGCAGCAGATTCCCTAAATTTGATGGGCCCACAGGAAAATTTTAGGGAATTCTTTTCACATGCCAAGATTTAGGAATCCCCTAAAAATATTTCCAGTACATTTTTTCTAAACTGGTTTATTGTTTTTGAATTTTATATGTAAAATAGGGAATCTGATTTTATTTCATTACTGAATACGTGCGGAAAATTTTATAGGGAGAGAGTTAGGGGAAGTTTTAGGTGATATTAAGGAAACTGATGTGAATGCTCTTACAAGCGAGTACCCTTTACGAACAACACTAAAAGCAAAATAGTAACACACGTTAAATTAACCAATAATATGTACTCCATTTTAGTCAGAAATATGTAAATTTGGTTTGTAGTTATGTTATAATTTGTGCAAACTGTCCACGAAAAGTTGTCCATTTTATCGCAAATGTACAGATTATTGCAAAATGCCTTTTTTTGTTAGAATTTGAAATGTTTAGGTAATTTTCTGAAAGTCTTCTCGTTGACCAGCCTTTATTTTGTAATTTTCCCTGGTTTGGGAACGTTTGATCGGAATAACTATTATTTGGTAGTGATTTCATAACATGCTTACTAGAGTGTTCCAAAACACTTTTTTTTAACGACAAAATAATTTATATTAATGATCATAAGAACTACATTGTACATTAGATACAAGGGCAACAGATTCGCACCACGACATAGTAAAGAAAGATGATGAAAGTCTTACTAAGGGAGGTTCTCATTTTCCAGTTTCAATGCTTTCAACTGCCCCTCCATTGTTTTCTTTTTTCCAATCAAACATCGAATAGCACGCTGTTCTCGTTCACATATAGGCGGATCATCCTCAAGCCAACGGAAGTAATCACAACCTTCAATCCGTGTGCCAAATCCATCATCCTAAATAGACCTTGCAAATCAATAGGGTACAAAATAACAATGCCATAACAATTCAATTACATAAACTGATATAAAAAACCCAATTTTTAACGTACCTTGTAATCAGGACAATCCATAAATCATCGCCCGGTTATCTTCTGTGAACGATGTCATCCGGGCGGCCAATTTCGGACAGTAGCACTTTTCGCCCGTAACTGACGCACTTGACTCATACGAAGACGACTATCGAGTAGCCATTGATCAATGTGCATCAGAATCGTCGATTGGGGTTAGGGATTTCAAATTTGGGAAATTAACTAGGGTGGGGAATGGGAAATCTGGGAAAGAATACGTTTGATTGCGTACTAATTGTTACAAAAGTCTACCTCTAAGTGGACTTTTAAAAAAGTCCAATTAGAGGTAGCAAGTAATTTCGCGGGTCAACCATCCGGGTTGACCCGGATTAATTTAAAAAAAAAAAAAAACAGGAGCAGAAGCTTCAGCACTCACGCTGAAGCTCCTGCAATTGTAAATTAAAGCCATGGCAATTCTTAGCCATGTCTATTTTGTAGCAAGCCCAGCGGAGCTCGTCATAAGTTCTGGCGAGCTCTGCTCGCTCGCTTTCACCTATTAATGTACGTACGGAGCTTCAATCTATGTACGTATATGAAATCTTTAAAAAAATCGATTTGTGTTTAGTTTTATAATTCGGTTTTTGTTGCTAATTGACTTCATTATTGGAATAGAGATGTAGTAATGGTTGTATTCTTAATGATTTCGTATCATTTGAGTTTTGATAGACCTTGATTTGAGTTTATCAATGGTGATTTTGAGTTTGGGGTAAAAATTGGAGAATTTGATATATTATAGGGACCATATCAAAAATATGTGTAAATATACATAGTATTCAATTATAAATCGATTAAATGTTTAACCTCAACTACTTTAGTAGAAACATCAGTTATTTTGGAGTCAACATTCAAACATTTTTTTTATTTGAGAAAGGAAACTAATTTTGTTATTTTAGATATAACATCAGTTCTTCTGCAATTAACATATGTAATTTAATATGTAACATTAGTCATATAAACATCCTAATAT
>JAYMSL010000583.1:0-22754 GCA_036897195.1 Plantago coronopus
GATCGGATTGATGGATTATCGATCCGATCCAAATAAAAAAGATCGGATTATTAATCTGATAAAAAAGAATCATACTGTTGTATATTAGTTCAAAATGTCGCAACATAAATAAATATAAATTGTTACGGCCATTTAATTAAGAAATACAAAAACCAGTCTTGGAAAAGTACAAGAACAATCATATACGAACAATTGAAAGAAAAAATTAACATTTTCCTCACTAAAATTTGATCTTTTGTGTTACTACATGACATGAGGAGCTAGAAATACAAGTTAAGAGGTTTTTACTGGTTGTGACGAACGAAATTTATGAACTGTAAAAAGCAATGACATCATGTCTTTACGCAAAATAGAAATGCAAGTAATCAGGAGTTGCTCCCTCGAGAGTAAATCACCCAACTCAGTCTGCGTGTGTTGAGCTAAACAGTTTCTCGCTTCATTCGTTGTTCTGTGAATCCATCTGAAGTCAGTACACCGTGATTGTTGAAGGAGCTCCCGGCACCGGTCAACTCGAAGACGTGAACCTTCAGAACTATGTCTAAACCTAATACCATTCGTCAAATAGTTAGCGAATCGTTCTCCACAATAAGTTTCGGAATTCTCCACTTTGATGCTTCGTCGAGTGTAATTTGGCATCACTGATTGAGGTGGGATTTATAAATTTGGAAAAGCTCAAATGTAAGTCCATGTATTATCCCCTGGTAATAACCCCAATTGAGTATTTATCCTCTTCAACTATACCAAGCTTGCATAACATTCAGTTTCAACAATGAAGAGTCTTGTTTTCGGAATGGCTGAAATTCCAACATTGCGGTGGAGGGAGGGGACCGCCCCTCCCGCCACCCATGTCTGGATCGGATTGAGTGTTGTTAAGATTCAGGTAATACCACTTCGGATAATTATCTTATCAGATTATCTACAGGTACAAATGCTTCGGGTCAATTCCAACATTGCGGTGGAGGGAGGGGGATCGCCCCTCCCGCCACCCATGTCTGGATCGGACTGAGTGTTGTTAAGATTCAGGTAATACCACTTCGGATCATTATCTGATCAGATTATCTACAGGTACAAATGCTTCGGGTCATTTCGGTTCGAAAGTCAGGAATCTGTGTAGGTAAACAAGCGCGAGTATCTGTTTCTCACGCTCAATAGCTTAAATTTGTTATCATGATCATTTAAAGTCTCCAAGTGCAATATTGGTACTACTCCACAATCTTCAACCACAATTTTGAACTAAAGCTTTAATTGAATTTCTTTGTAACGATATGTGACCGGTTGTAAAACCGAACTACTGCAACTAGTGCCAAACTATTCTTTTTTGTGTAAAACCCATGTCCGAAATTCCATAAAATACAAAATGGAGTATATAATCATCAAATACTTTGAAAAAAAATATATGTTTTCTTCACAGCAAGGTCATGGTCTTCAAGACAACTTCATTGCTGCAAATGATTCTGCCACGTCTATTGCGTTATCAATACGAGATACATCACTCCCCTGAAACGAAGACAAAACCAAGAAAAGACTTAACAAACATAGAACAAGAAAATTGTGTTCTTTTTCTTTTTATGCTCCATCAGAGAAAGAAGATGTTGTGTTCATACAAAGCAGTTCATCAACATCAGATCACTAGTTTTCAATCCAAGCATCAGAAAAAGCACCCCCAGATTTTTGGTACACTCTGATATTATGTACTAACTAACTTCAAGGGTATTAGTTAGAAACATTAGTGTAGTAGTTAGAAACATTATGAATTTTCTTAAATACATATATAATTACTCACTCCGTCTCAACCACATCTTATACGTTCCATTTTAGTCAATCACAATCTCATCTTCCACCCCTTAAATAGAAACTATCTATCCAACTTTATTCACTATCTATCCAACTTCATACATTATATATCATACTTTATACCCTTCATTTTATACTTTATTCACTCTATTTCATACTTTTATACTTTCCACCTCACATTTTATTAAAACGTGTGTCTGGCCCCATAATAAGATGAGACTGGGACGGAGGGAGTATATCCAAAGCTAAACAAAACTAGAATAATAATCATTCCGTCCAAATCTCATCACAAGTTTTAATAAAATGTGAGGTGGAATTAATAGAAGTCGGAAAGCGAGTGAATAAAAATGAGATGAGATATAGTGTATACTATGAGAGATGGCGAATTAAGTAGGATAGAGTTTTTATTTAAGAGATTTATAGGGGGTGGAAGATAGGATTGTGACGGACTAAAATAAAACGTAAAAAGATCAGATTGAGACGGGGGAGAGATAAGCAGTAATTTGACAAACGGGCTGGCCACTTGTTCACTGGCGTATTGCGTAGACTACCTGTTCAAAATTTTAAATCAATACTCACATTCATCCCTCACATTTCTGTGTCATTCAGAACTCTCGACAATAAGTATTTTAACATTAATTATTCATCTTGTTGGCACATTGTTCATGCAAATATTCTTTGTGAGAACTTAGATTGGAGACACAGACTATACCACTGACCTCTCTAAGAAAATTGGAAATCATTCATTATGTTCATTCAGATGAAAACATGGCACATGGCAATCTTCTTAATCATCGAGAACTCATGGTAGATCACATCATCAGTAATAACAAAAAAGGATGAGATACAAGGATATCATATGCTTACCTGGCCTTGCGCCAGACCTCCTTTTCCTCCGCCACCCTTTCCACCTATAGGGTCCAAAACCTTCTTCAACCACTCAGTGACACTCAACTCCTTGTACTTGCCATCTTTTTCAGGAATACCAGCACACACAATTGCCTTGTTTAATGCTTCATCTTTGCTGAAGACCATAACAGCCAGACCCTGTTCATGGACCAAAGAATAGATGACAAGGAAGTTCATACAGTTGCCAAAAGTCAAAATACATAAATGGGGTTTGTTAAAGCTGCAGACCTTCTGCTCCATGACTTTGACAACTGCTTCTCTGATAGCAGCAGTATCTGAACCCACATTAACATGTGAGACACAGTAAGTCTTCCCACTGGAACTAGCAACTTCAGCCACATCCATGGTAAGTTTAACTGCTTTCTTAATATTCTCTTCAGCTATCTTCTTCTTTGCTTTTATCACTTGACTCTGCCAGCAAAATGGTCATAGTTATGAAAACAGGAGACATATACTAGCTTTCGACACCTATGTTAAGTATATAACGAATCAATTCATGGAAGCCCATTGTTCTATATCATTATATTTAGAAATATTGGAGGTTGTGGGGACAAGAAAAGATTTATTAAAAGAATCAACTCAAGGATTCCCATTGTTCTATATCAACCTGATCTCAGCTTGAGAGACCCTTTCTAGTATTACTCAAGATATTATTGGTACTTCTGGCCCGATAAAATTTGGGATTTGCAAGACAAATGTTTTGTTGGATACAGGTCAAATATAATGACGGTTTCGCAGTTTTCGCATGTTCTGTCAGACTGCACTACATTTCTCTGGAAGATTAGAATAATATTTGCCCTTGTGAAGTTCTAGTGAGAGTTCTTTAATATATTTTTTATAAGACAAAATTCAAACAAAAACATCACTCCAGAACAACAACCACAATAACAAACGAATATGATGAATCTAAAAGCAAGTAACTTACCTGGAGGGAGGAGATTCGGGTCTTGAGAGTCGCTTTTGTTGCGGAGGGGATGGATGCTCCTTCAACGCGACTATTCAAAGAAGTCACTTTCTGGGATCATGTGAATGAAACGCAGTCATTTTTTAGAATAGGGGAGTGATAATTGAATTTTTTTTTTTAACAGAAACCCACAACAGAGATGTGTGCATGCTATACATTGTGTCGGTCTTATAATATTCCATGACGTTTTATTTTATTTGTCACTTAAGTAAAATAAAATTAAAATTACACAAAATAAGATAGGTTTCTGTTTCATATGATATCCACTAATAAGTGTGAAATAAAATTTGTCAAAGATATACAATTCCCTGGACAGAAAAAATTGAAAAATGTAATCCAACCAGACTGCCGACAGATAGAGTACTATTTCAACGACATTTTTAAAGCAATCTGCAAAATCCAGGAATAAAAGTGAAGAACCTGTTCCAGAAGGCTCCCTTCTAACTTGGATGCTTCATTTACTTCCTGCTCGAGCAAGGAAGCAAGTTCCAGAGCTTTGGAAGCATAATCTGTTGTCACTGCTGTGACTCTACGGATGCCTTTAGCAATTCCTTCCTCTGATAAAAGAGCGAACGCTTTTGCTTCCCTTGTGTTTGAAATATGTGTCCCTGTATATGAGCAAATAAAAAATACTTGAAATCTAATTCGATTGATTCAAGATTATAAATAAATAAATAAGTGGGTTCTCCTGATAAGTACCGCCACATAGCTCTGTTGAGATTTTCAACCATTCATTATTTTCAGGATTAGAAAGCAAATCATCTACATTCTCCCCAATTGCAACAACTCTTACAGGATCAGGATATACCTATACAAAGATATACAAATTATTAGTTTTTTTTAAAAAAAAAAACCAGAAATCATGAAATACATTTTATATACGGTAACACAAAATGCAGCGTGCAATGAGTATTGCCAGCAAATGAATCATGACAAACCACATACCTCACCGAAAACAGCACGTAGACCATTGATGCGCTTTGCATCAGCTAACTTAATCTCTTTTGAGAAGACATCCATCTCCTTAACAATTTGTTCATTTACAATGGATTCTATCTCTCTCAGATCCTCAGGTTTTACGGGCTTCCCTGTTCAGTATATATGAAGTTTCAGTTATTTGGACTTTGGGTAACTATAAAGTAACAAAGCAAACTTACCATGAGAAAAGTCAAATCTCAGTTTCTCAGGAAGCACAATTGAACCTTTTTGGTCAATATGGTCACCAAGAACTTTCTGCATTTACAACAGCCTTATCAAAGACAGAACTCTGGCACTGATTCAGATCATTAAGATATGGAAAAAAAAATCTACATGACTCACCCTTAATGCAAAATTTAGCATATGTGTACACGTATGATTCGGAGCAATCTGCTTTCGCCGGTCATAGTTAACCTGCACAACACATATATCAAAGTGGGACAACCAAGGTTCAGCAAAAAGGGTATTGTATTAATTAAGGAGTTCAATAACACTATCTGTGGAGGAATACCACCTTACAAATTACTTTGTCGGAGATATACAATCTGCCGGACTTTTCACGGAATGAACCAATATGGACAACATATCCACCATAGACCTGAACGCTAGTAACTTCAAATTCTCCATCAGGGCCTTGAAGTAGTCCAGTATCATATATCTGAAGTGAAAGAGTTCAGTCAATAAAAGAACTCTCAAGAAACAAAGACATCGTACATTCACTGATGTTTGTTATACATGCAGATAGAATAGGAGAGGACTGCAAAACGTTGTACAAATATTACAGTATTGGCCAGATGAAAGGGAAAAAACTCAGAAAAAAAGAATTCTTATTAGTTCTGTTGAAGTGAATCTGCTGCAGCCAAATCAATGCATACTTGCATCGGATGAAATAAAATTTATTTCTAATAAGTATTTAGTAGATTATCAACCCAATGAGCTCACGCGTAGATCCATAGAACAGGAAGGATTTGCTGGTTTCATAGACAAGCCCAACAAATTATAACCCCCACCTCAAAAAAACAAACAAAAACAAAAAAAAAAACATCCTGTAAGTTAAAGAGCAATTCCTAACACCTCAAAAGTGTTTCACGCTTAAACCATAATTTACTTGCAAAATGCAGGACTAGCCCATAGACATTACAGAGAAGTAAATATTCACCTGACCACCTTGCTCAGCATAAAAGCTGGTAGTTTCAAGAATTATGCCAACTTCTTCGCCAGGTGTGGCACTTTCTAGAAACTCACTTCCAGTATAAATAGCCTTGATCACACTTGAGTGGTCCTGAAATCAATAAACATCTTAGTCTCCCGCATAAAGTTGCAGTGGTTGAATGGGCACAGAAATTTAACTTTAGATTAAGATAGAATCTTAGTAATGCTACAGATGTGAGATGTCCATGAATTCAAAGTTCGAAAAAAGATAGAGTAGATCTATTTATATGACCTAGCATTCACACAAAAGACCAACTAGATCAAGAACATAAGGTCGTCATAATTCTTACATTCAATAGGAAAGAAACTACAGATACCTAAGAAAACGAGATGATTTTTTTTCTCAGCTTATGTACAATCTACATGAACATGGTATACAGCCAGGCCATGAGAAAATGACACATAGAAGTAATTTATATCTGCTAAAACCAGATTAACGCTGCAACTTTACCCATTAGACCCAAACGATTCAATATGCAACTACTGTTTTCTCAGTTCTCTGGCAAATCCCCATCACTCTCATTCCTCGGGAAATCGGCTATGGGGGATTGTAAGTACTGACATTCCTGCTCACCCCTTTATTCCAATTCAAATTCTGTACATCAATTTATTGGCAAATCTCCTCATAAAACAGAGGGTGTATATCTGAACTAATGCAAGGAGGGTGAAGCTGTTGCATACATCCCCATAAACTAGGGAACTTAGTTCAAATGTTAATCGAAAATACAAAGTGAAGATGGTAATTCTGTAGGAACAAGAGGCAAACCTGGAACCACGTAAACTTGAATGAGTCATCTGTCGGTACAACGCCCTTCTTTCGTAGTGAAGCCGTAGCATCAGCATCCATGACAATCATGCCACCAGCTTGCTATTATTAGCCAAACCCCACAAATTATTAGAATGGAACGGAGACATTGGGAATCCATAAGTAAATTGATCTTAAGGTTTTATTCAATTGAAGCTATATGTGAATGTTACAATAAGCTATACGTGTACACTATACCACCAGTTATCTAGTCCCACCTTGTTCTGAGCATTCCTTGATCTTTCTCTTGCCTTTTTCATAGCCATGTTGAATCCTTCAACATCAACAGACAGCCCTCTTTCTTCTGCCATCAACTGGAAAAACATGTATCGTTAGACAGATTTCCTTTGACAATAAAACATTTTACACTTTTCTATAATGCAGTGCACGTCACCTGAGTCAAATCCATTGGAAATCCGTAAGTATCCCACAAGTCAAACGCGTCCTGCAATAAAAAGAAAATTCACAATGAGATTGAAGGGATCACAAGCACTAGAAATTTGAGGCGGACTCTACAAAAAGAATAAGATGACACATTCACACTCACTCAAAGAATAATTGTGTTGGAATTCCTATATATAATGAATTCATACTAGGCAGAAATATATCCATGGTTGGGGCTTCCCGACAATAGTTTCCAACAGCTAATAATTGTAATTTACAAAACAATAACATAATGTTTTACTCATGAAATGTGAGGTCGTAGATTGCTAAACTATATCATGTACAAATAGAAAACTCAGTCAAATTTAAGTCGTCATTCAGTAAAACTGCATCATGCACAAATAGATACCACACTCGAATTTTAAAGTTCGCATTCACTTGGAACAATACAACCCTAAATAAGTGAGACTACATAGTACAGATCCAATCACAGGAGGAGAGATTTAATTTTAATAAACTTTTCAAGTAATGTGCATTGAATAGTGAAGTTAAACTCCTGGCTAAGTTAATATTTGGAACAGATCAAGATACAAGAACATATAACCAAAATCCACGGTCAAAACAATAGAAAGTAAACAATCACTTGCCTGTCCCCCAAATGTTGTGCCCTGAACGTCTTGAGCAGCTTTCTTAAACTTTTCAATTCCCTGAAGCGAAATTGTCAAAGTTTAGTTGAAACATACATTATACATTTCGTCATAGCATAGTACAAGCAAAAGAATTAAATAAAATATACTTAGGAATTTATCCTGATCTTGGAACTAGGGCAAGTAATGTCATGACAACACCTATTATTCCTCTGCTTCCATAGATACAATGTAATACATTGTTCCATATTATGTGCTCTAGGATTAGATAACAGAAAAGCTCATCATTTCCAAGAAAGTTTGAGGAATTCTTTGTCTAGTACTAATAGTGGGATGCGCAAAAGGTGATAGAATGTGGATCTCATAACCGAGAAGATATTTCCTTTGGCATCTTATTATATTTAGATTCCTTTTTTTTTTCAGGTTAACTTGCTTTAATGGCCTTTCGGTCTCATACATCCTGAAGAAATTTACAGTTTTTTAAAACAGAAACACAAGACACTTAAAATTGTTGACCACATACTGCCAACACACGGCTGAAAAGAATGTAAAAGGGAAGCCAAGAGATAAGGAAATACTTTCTCCAATGTCCGGCCAAAGCTGGTCTCTTCATCAGCAATGATTTCCTTTATATGGTTCTCCTGATGTTTTAACTCAGGAAATACATCACTCATTACCTCCACCACAACATTTACCAGTCTGTTTTAACAATAAAACATAATTAGATCGACTACCTGATATTATAATAAAACAAGGAAATAGAACAAAAGAAGTTTTCTTCAAGAAAAAGCATAGCCACACATGATAAGTACCACACAACAAGAATTTTATAAGAAATAAATCCCATGATCATGTACCCTTTAAAGAAGCCTTGTGGGGCCTTCAAGACTTCAGTGCCATATCTAACAGCACGGCGGAGTATACGTCTAAGCACATATTCACGTCCGTCATTTCCTGCATGGTACTACATTCTATATGAGAAGCCTAAGACACTCAAGCAGACAACTATAAACAAAGTAGGCCCTAGTGTTAACCTGGTCGGGATCCATCAGCTATGGCAAAAGAAATTGTTCTAATGTGATCAGCTACAACCCTGTATGCCATATCAACTGAATCAACATCATCCGCGCCAACTTTTCCAGAATATGGTCGAGCTCCAGAAGCCTATCCAAAATAACAAGAGTTGAAATGAGAACATGCCACATATATCACCATGTATATCTGTTTATAAATAGATAGCACCATACTGCGCGTTCTTAGAGTTGTAAACAACTATACCAACTCTGTTTATAAATAGATAGCACCATACTGCACATGTTTGAAGTTGTAAACTACTCTAAAGAAATCATAATGTAACAGAATAACATCCCTACTGGAGGAAATGGAAAATTATTGCCTAGAACAGGGCCACCATTAGTTTCATAGATCATTTGGTTAATAGTGTCCACATATGCATGACGATGCAGGCCGAACACAAAAGAACGGCCTGTCTTATCAAAGCCACAATGTCTATACCATAATTCGTAGACCCGGTATAGTGGTCTAGTAAAAAAATCATACAAGATGAACTATTAGTGTATTTGGTTCAAGAAGGGTATTTCAGGACAATACCGAGTATTTAATTTTTGGGCCAAAAGTGGATATTTCGAATATGTTTGACTCAAATAATACTATGTTTGGTTGAAAAGGGTATTTGCATGTGCATAAACCCCTTTTGGAAAGAAAGAAAAAATCCAGAGAAATTAGATTATTCAAAAGTAGATTTTCATCAAATCTCATGTAGAACCCGTTGGGCTTACAAAACACCACTTTTCAAAATACCCTTTAAGTTCAGGCAACAAAATCAAACCAAATATTGTTTTGCCTCGATTCCTACAAAATCCCAAAAAATAACCCTCCAGCCAAACACACTTTAACATCAACACATGGATATTTATCATCATTTGGATATTCCATGTAAATTTACAGAGATAAAATTACTAAAGAACCTTTATTGGCGAACAAACTTCCTCTCGCGGAACAATTATTAATGATAATTTAGTTTTTGTGATGATGCAGTGCATTAATTGTCTGTCAATACTCGAGTTACCTGCTGTATTGCGCTGAAGATGGGTAAGAATACATCAGTATCATAATTACTCATCTTGTTCTGAAGGATGGATGTCAATCTCTCAAAACCCATTCCAGTATCAACATGTTTTGAAGGTAAAGATTTCAATGAGCCATCGGATTCTCTGTTAAACTGTACAATAGTCATAAAGAAATCTCATCAGTCAAAGTTCCTACACAAGAACAATAATAACAGTAGAATCACATATTGACAACACATACAGATCCTGAGCGAGGGAAAGGAAGAACTGACCTGAATAAACACAAGATTCCATATCTCGATCACAGTAGGATCATCGTTGTTAACAAATGCCGCTGCATCACGGCCTCCAATCCTATCAAAATGAATTTCAGTGCAAGGTCCACAAGGTCCGGTATCTCCCATCTCCCAGAAATTGTCCTGTTTGAATCATGCAGCATAAGGGAATAAGAATTACCGACAAGAAATACATGACATCTGTATCACATCCTATAATAACTGCAACATCAAGAACAAATTAAAGATTTGAATCCAGTGCATCATGCACAGATGTATTGACATTTCATACTGAAACACATGGACAGATCAAAACTCAGGAGCATTTCTGAAACTCAAGCAACAAGTATTGTTACAATGGACCAACTTTATATTTAATATAAATTCAGGAGAAAAGGGTAGGTTTTCAGTTTAGAATCGAGAATGAGGGACTTCAGAGAGGGGACTTACTTTACAGCCAAAAGGCAACACACGTGCAGGTGGGAGAAACTGGAGCCACTTATCCCTGGCTTCAGTATCAGCAGGAAGACCGAGTTTCTCATCACCACCAAAATAAGTGGCATAAAATCGCTCAGCCGGTAACCTGTAGACCTGAATTAAAACATAAAAGTATACACATTCACTTACAAATCATTAACAGCAGATACAACAACAAATATTACTATGAATTCCTTACCTTTGTTAGAAGCTCCCATGCCCACTCAATGGCCTCAATCTTAAAGTAATCCCCAAATGACCAATTCCCGAGCATCTCAAAGAAGGTGTGATGGTAAGTATCCTTCCCGACGTCATCAAGATCATTGTGTTTACCACCAGCACGAATACACTTCTGTGTGTTACAAGCGCGCTTGAGCTTGCTCAAATCAGTGTTCGGGTCTGCTGTCCCCAAAAAAATCGGCTTGAACTGATTCATACCTACCACAGCCAAATTTACACCTCAATAACACATACCAATACAAAGTAACACAGTACAATCACTAATCTCACACAAGTACTACAATTAATTCGCACAATCTATAATTAAAACACCAATATAGTATCACCAATTTCACAGGAACAGTATAGAAATCAAGCAGTAAACAGTACCAGCATTGGCGAAGAGAAGAGTAGGATCATTGTGAGGAACAACAGGGCTCGATGTCCAATTGACATGTCCTTTCCCCTCGAAAAACTCGACGAAAGTCTTCCGAACTTGATTTGCCGGCCACTCGACAATTTCGGACCCCATCGACTGAGGCTTTTGCTTGCTTACAGAAACAATACTACGAATTTGGAGACGAGAATACAGAGAACGCACTGACAGAGTGGAAAACGCCGCCGTTGAGCCGTCGTCTGTGAGCTGAGAAAATCAGTAGAAGCTCTAACCACTAGAAACGGAAATTTATTGAACAAGAATATATTACCTGGGTAAAGAAGCGATCGAGCGGCTGAAATGAGGCCGGGATGAGAATCAGTCCGTGCAGCCGTGCGATGAGGAAGACTGAGATAATGGAAATGGAAATGGAGAATTTTATATGGATGAAATATTTTAGGGCTTTGGTAAGATTCTGTTATTTGCAACTTCACCCATTTTGTTTGTATTATTACAAAAGGGGAGTACTTTTAACAAGTTTTCGAATTTCGGTACAACTGACGAAAATTTTCGGTTTTGCAACAAACCGTAATGGAAACTGAACCGTTTTATTGAACCGGAAATCGAACCGGCTTAAAGCATGCGCGGACGGCCCTACCGCGAAAGCCCTCACAATTCTGGGGCCCGACCATGATTTTGAGGCCCAAGCCCAGTGGAATGAGTGAGCTCTTTCTAGTGAGGTGGCTAGGCTCAATGGGGTCTTTTTTTTATCTCTTTATTATTTACTTCTTTTTATTTACTTAATTGTTCGGAATTCATTTTATTTTTTTACAAATCATTGACAACTTCTCAAATTTTCTTCTTTCAATATGTTCATTTACTTTTCCTTTCACTCTTTTATTCTGAAGATGAATTTGTAACTTGAGATCACACCGTTCATTACTTATTAGGTCGGGCTTTATACCCTTAGGTGCGGGTTCAGAATCACCCAATTGATATACAACTTTTAGGTACGAGTTGGGCATCACTCAATTACGACTCTAAACAGGGGAGCTAATGTAACTAGGCACAAGACATTATGGTCTTTTAACGGTAACAATTGTTGTTTCCAGGTTCCGAGTGGAAGAGGAATAATTGAATAAACAACACAATGATCTTAAAAATCGTTTCTTGATCAACGAATCAGAAGCGCATGTTTGTTTTCAAAATGTGACTCTCAAGCCAAATTTACTGTCCACAAAGCTCGATAAATATGACGAACATAATAGAATTTCTCACCGTTAACAATCCAGCACTCATAATCATTAGATGTAGGAATATGGTATGAGGCCGTTCTAGTTTAATCATGTTCATTATCAAGTTTCTTACCACAGAACAGATATACACTCCCCGAACGATGCAAGGAAATGTCGAGCGAAATTAGACTTTGAGCAAAATCGGAACTTAGAACCGAGTAAACTTCAAGGCTTGTATCAATAGAATGCTTGTGGTTTGTATTTAAAGTCCTGAAAGGCCTAATAATAATTGTTGCACAACATTACAGTAGGCTTTGCTATTCAGAACCCCTACTGTAGAACTTTTTCAGCAACTTTAGAAGCGCAAGTATAAATCCAGCAAAGTTGTTGTACAACACAGCATAGAGAGCAATCACTTTTCCGCATATCTTTTCATTTTCTTCTTTGCTTTATCTTCTTCAATATACCTCACCTTTCGTTCCTCCCTTTGTCTCTTTTTAGATATTTCTTCTTCCTTTGCACGCTTGACTTCTAGAGCCTTTCTCTTGGTTTGCTGCTCCTGTTTCCGCTTTTTTGCCTACAAAGGAATCAATCAAAGGTCCAATTAGCAAAATGCAATTAGCGGCCACTATCTGTGGCATAGCTTAACAAGAGCATGTTTTACATGATAACCTCCCCAAGTTAATTGTTTTCAATAATATTTGTGTACTAATATTGGTATAGAAAAATTACCTTCTCATTTCCGATGAGTCGGAGGGCCTGAACAAGACTATGCACTTTTCGCTCGTGAGGTTCCATAACTACAGCTCTCTTGCTTTCAAGGAGGGGCTGATTTCTTTTAGGTAGATCCTTAGGCTTAGATTTAAATGGAAGGGCTTGCTGAAGTGACTTGGGGATGACCAATGGATTGAACTTCTTCTGCTTCCTTTCAATTGGCTTCAAGAACATGAAAATGGAACGTAAGGGAAATCCAATACTTGGGCATGGCAAAAAATAAAAGATCGACCAATTTTAATCTCAGATAGTAGAACATCAAAACGTGCAAGGAACAAACCTTGTAAAATGAATCTTTGTTGACTGGTACTGGAAGATTATGCTCTCTCCTCAGTTCAGAAACTGTTTTCATTCCTTGCCATGTCTGATCACGTGGTTGCAAAGCCGTTGTCAAAGGGTTAAAAAATTGAGGAACTTCGACCTGGGTCCAAGCACGCAAAAAAACTATGTCTCCCATTTTAATCTTATCCTCAAACGTGCATCTAGCAATGCCCTCCTTTCTGGGTCCAGCCGTTTTCATTAATTTGTTAGCTACCTCCTCTTTAGCAGCCTATCAATATCAAAGAAAGGAGGGAAGCTGATAAACAGAGGCAATATTATGATTATCTGAGGAATATATTCATCAACAGACCAAAACATATTTGAGTAGAAGCGATAACAAAACTTGAGGCAACTGTGTGTGTGTGTGTGTGCGCTATATGAAAATAAAGGTAAAACTATTGTAATAATCCCCTTGGACTGACATAACTTTCATCTCACACACAAGAAACATAACATACATAGACAATGGCATTATGCAGAATACAAAATAGTAAGAAATAAGAAATGAACTATCTAGCAAAATAGTAGGCTGTGCAAAAAAAATCAGTCTCAAATGAGTTATCGCATGTAAGGGACAAAAAGAATTTCAAAGAAACTTGAGATCTGTAACAATTATCAAATCATCTCCTGAAGGATAATTCAATACAAGCTGGCAAAAAGCTCATTCTCATTCTCAGAAGGAAAAAAAAATTAGATAATAATGATGTGCGTATAGTAAACAACAGCAGTCAACAGATCATAAGGAAATAAAGGTAGAGGGTAACAAGATACTGCAACTACAGAGAATATGCTTAGCCACATAATAGTATCAGGTAGAAATTTTTTATTAATTTTGGGGTGCGAGGGAGGTGGGAAGAGGTTGGGGGTACCTTTTTTACTTGCCCACGGATACCACTAACTGTTCGTATTGCTGCACCTTCAAACCTGGCTATCTCAAGATCTGAAGTAAACATGTCCTTTATAAAGGCAGTTTTCTTGAAGATTTTACAGGCTGCGCCTACTAACTTTATCTTTTTCACTATCCTGGCAGCATGGTTGAACTCCAGAACTGTAGCCGTAGCCTTGATCCTAAATCCTGACTGGAAAAACAAAAGAACGATTCAAGCTTGGAAGCAAGAAACAGGTGGCACCACATCAATTGTAAAAAACTATCAAGGAATGACATATCAACGCTTCTCCAGATTAGCACTCTTTTAAAATATCAGTGTTTTTTAATTGTATATTAGACATGCACTGTTTTAATCAGATACTGTAGCAAATGCCGAACTGGAAAAAGTTGAATAACAGGGAAGTGAAACTACTGAAACAGACACTGGATAATCCTTTCCATCTAATCGAGGACAAATCAAGGCTTTCAACATAAGTTGGCAAAACAATGTACAAGTCATTCAATTAGAGAATTGATCATTTTACCTGGTTGTTCGACAAACTTTGCACGGCAACCACTCCAGTGTGAGGTGGGGCCAGTGGGCCCCAAAACATTGCAAGACAGTGCATGTGTTCGGGGGTGTATTTTAGCATGCGATGACGACCATTTTGGTCCTCAATGGCATATATTGGCAATGTTTGGTAGCGCCTCCATCCAATAGAAACAATTATTGGATCCCGTGTCTTGAGCACTTTCTTATGCCACCTATGGCGCTTCAACCGTACCTTTAAGGCAATTAATCAACACTTTAGATAAAATACAGGAACTGAAAATGAAGTCAACAATGCATCAAACATAGTTTTAGGAGGTTCCTGACCTGCATATATCCAACATTTTCTTCCCCTATTGCAAGTCCACCAACAAGGATAGGATGACAAGGATCGAAATTTTCAACCATTTCACAGGGAACATCACGAAATTCAAGTCTGAGGTAAGTCCCAGTTCTGAAACCTTCTATCTCAACACGAGTGGTTTCATCCAGTTCATTAAGTTCGGCAAGGTTGATTTGTTTCTGGATTTCTATCTCCTCCTTCAACTACAGAGAGAGAGAGAGAGAGTAAGCATATTGCATGCTTTGTCAAGGAAAGAAGACTTTTCTACCAGATAGCTTACCTTATCAAAGTATCCACCTCCATTGCTTTCAAGACCTGATCTCGTGTCGTCATTGCCATCATCTTCTTCATCATGTGACACATCCCCATCAGCTGTAAACTGGAATTAAGGATACAAGAGTACATAGCCATTGCAACACTTTTAGGTACCCCTAGGTATTCCAGAAATCAAAAGCTACGCATTCTCACGACATAAATTATTATAGAATCACCAAAACACACAGACCAACAGATAAGCACAGAAGCTTTTTCTTTAGAATTCATTACTGGTGAAAGGAGAAATTATACTCGAACGGAGAACTAATACTTTTAGACTTAGCTCACATGCCCAAATCGAAAGAAAAAATTATAAAAAAAAACAGGTATTACATGGTAGAAATGATAATATAAGTATATAAGGATATTTAGCAACAGCTCGTGCATGTTTTGCCCGTTTTATACGCAATCGTTCCTCAGCCTCCAAGTCAACTCCCTCATTCGATTCCCCAGCATCGCCATCGTGCTTTTCACCAGTTTCTAAGTCTTCAAATTCGCCAAAGACATCGTCATCATCATTTTCATCCTCACCACCGGTACTCTTTGAGAGTTGGTTGCGCAGAGACCCCTTCGCCCAGTCTCCAGTCACAAAACGGTCACGGATACTTGCAATCAAATCATTATTCCTCCAGTCCTTTCCTCCATTACTTAAAAACTTTGAACAATCATCACGGTCTAAATTGTTATCATCATCCCCGTCCTTAGACTTCTGCAACAACCAAATTATGAAGCAATTACAACACAGAAACTACCAACAGTGTCCGATTGACAAAAATCTAAGTTCATGAGACTAAACTCCTTATAATTCTTAATAAAAGGGCATTTCACTGGCTGACAGGTGAAGAATGTATGTAGGCAGCAGCATACCTGGTTCCCTTCCCCTTTGGGCCTAAAGAATTCATCATCCTCACTTTCGGAGGCGCTCATCTCCTGCACTTCATTCGGCGATTTCTGTGCAGGCTTCCCATATACAAGCTGCATAAGATTAATGTTGTGCCTTGCTGCAGTTCTTTGAGCTAGTGATTCTTTCCATTTAGAAGCATTCCCCATCTCATTTTCTGCAGAAGAATAGACCAGCAAATATGCAAATGTCATCTTTACTGAAGAAATAACAATATCAAAAACGAAAACTGGAAAAGGGTGAGCGTAAGGAAACATGTACTGCTTCTCAAATAACAAGTGCTTGGTCACTGGAGATGATTATACCATGCTCATCTTCATCTGATGAAGATACATCTTCGCTGTGATATCCATCATTTTCTGTTTCGCCTGTATTAATAATATCCAGATCGTTGTCGTCTTCATCATCTACGTCAAAATCCTGCATTTTGAAGATGGCAAAGCCGAGAATAAACTTAGTCAATAGATTTATCAGTGTGCAATAACAAACAGCTGATTCATTTGAATGATGAACCCAGATAGGACACTGGAGAAAGATAAATATAGAGCACACCCGAAATTACTGTCATTACGAAAATAATTCGGATAGGCAAAGTATTAGAAAGCTATAAATAATTTACACCTAAACCTGCACTTTACACGGATCGAGCCCCAGACCTACTACTAGCAACTCCCCCTTCCTACCGCTAGACCACCTTATATAAGACTAAAAGGCACAAAATATATACTGTTGCCTGGTATGGAAACAGCAAGAGTTGTGGGTATTTGATTTTCACATCTCAATGGATTTGCAGTTATAGCTGGAAAAGGAAGGATCTGACAGCTCTAGATATTTCACAGAAATTACAAAGGACAACTCATAATGTATCTGACAACGGGAGGGGCAAAATCACCCGGCACGCAGAGAAGACTAGCAAAGATTCACAATATGTTTGAAAACTCATCACTGAAGTTCTTATGAGACCCTTGACTTTAGCATGCCTATCTTACAGAAAACAAGTAAGAAAGCTAAAGCAGATATGACCTTCAGATACTCAGTATCCACGTCATCTTCAAAAATTGTTTTTCTTCTCACTCTCCCACCATGGTAGTCAATTTTCTCCTTAAACTTGGCAACACTAGGCAACTCTGGCTTTGTAGGCAAGTCATTTTCCTCGTCTGAACTATCATCAATAGTTACTCCAGACAATTTTTTCGGGAGACTCCGCTCTTCATCTGAGGATGCCATACCATCTTCATCTGAGGAGCTATCTCCAACTGTTTCACCGCGTTCATTTTGAGTCTGAGAATAATATTGTTCTACAGGCTCCAAAGTAGAGTCACGATTAATCACATCAGCATCAATTGAATCCCTGGGCGCTTCAGATGACATATTATGCATATTTCGAAATAGTGAAATGGAACTCTTCTCTAATTTCTCGTCAACAGAATATATTGTGTTCTGCAACGATTTAACCAATTCAACACCAACATCCCGCTGGGTTTCTGAAATAGAAAGAATTACATTAAAATAAAGAAACAGGATGCACAGAGAAAGATGTTATGCTTGGCTGCAGTAACTATGAGTAGAAGTCACAATAATAACATAGTGAAACTCAATTATGTTGATTCTAAATTTCTTGTTTTTCCTGGATCATATATAAAAAGAGGAATAAACTGTCAAAATGATGTTCTGAGGTTCAATGAAGTAAGTATCCCGACAAGGGCACAAGCAAAACAAAGTGAAATTCAGAAATGTTTGACCAAGGTTTCCATTTTTCTGCGGTTACATATGAAAATCAGGGAGATTTGAAAGTGAACTCCAACTGTTGGTTCTAAATTTCTTGTTTTTTCCAGAATCATTTATTGAAGTAGGGTAGCAGGAAAATGTCCTAATTGGCAGTTTTATAGTTCAATACTTCAATGAAGTGAGAAAAGAGAGCAACCGACAATCTAACATAATAGTGATACTTATACATGAAAATCAGCGAGATATGAGAGCGCCATGGTTCAGTAAAGTAGCAGAGACTGTGACCTGCACATGCCAGTCTAAGTTTCAAAAATTAACACTGTTAAATTCCTTACTGCTCGCAACTAATAGTAATCCTTCTGAGACCACATAAAGAGACTAAAAGAACCCTATGTTTAGACTTTTTTACTTCTTTTAAGGTAGACGTGGTCAGACATACAAAAGGATGTAGCATATCATACACATTGCAACTACAGTAAAGTTTAGGTAAGTACAGTGCTTCAACCTTCTTCTGTCCCTTGACCATTAGCTTCATTTTTTTTAGAGAACTGCACCAAGCGTTCATTCATATTAATGTAGACAGCATCCTTGTCATAGAGAAGATCCCCTACTCCGCACATAGGACCATAAAACACTTTTTCCTTATCCCGCAGTCCCTTCTTTTTGGCAGCTGATGGTAAGGGGCATGGATCAGCAAGTGCTGTGACTCCAGTCAGAGTAAAATCACCCACCCCAGCAATATGAACCTATTTAATTTCAAGAGCAGTCTAATTATGCACTACATAAACACAAGAAACATAACTGGCAATGTTTTCATATATCTAAGAACAACCATTTAAAAAACAGAATAGCAAAAAATTATAATGCTTGTATTCGTAAGAAAACGCCCGAAACTAGAGCATATAGACATCTATTATTTTGTTAAGTGGGAAATTAACAATGCCCTGGCAGTTGTCACACAAATTTCAATCTCAAATCACTCCAAATATAAAATTAAGATTAAAGCTTTGCCTACAATTGCAAATTTGATAACAAATGCTGCTGGCTTACATGAAGCTTACAGATAAATAACACATTATGAATCTAAGACCAATTGCATTTGTCAGAATATGAAGTTCCATGACCAATCGTGAGAGATAATAGATGCATGAGAGAATAATGTACAAAAAAATCTGGTACTTGCACTTAATTATGAGCATGCCAACATATTATATAGAAGATCCACGTTACATTTTTTCAAAGCAAAAACAAAAGAGATCTCAACAATGTGGAAGGCATATTATCTATAACATTTGGTGTGTAATAGCACCTCCTTGTCTTCTTGAGACCAACCTTCAAATAATCAAGTAGGGGAATAAACAATCACGAAACACAAAGGAAAGACTTTATAGTATACCTTTGTTCCAATCTTCAGATTACAGCCGCGTAGATAACCATAAAGAACAACAACCCTATCACATTTATTATTCATGTGAACCTTTTCAGGAGCAGTATCATCTTCAAAACGATCTACCAGGACGTATGGATGAGCAGTTCTGTACGAAAGGGGAGGGAATTTCATAACAGAAATAAATCTCGCCAAATTAAGCACTTCACGTTTTGTGTACCTGATGACAAACAGACCAATGAGAAACTGCCTAATCGACGCAACTGTTAAATTACGAAAAATGGAGTACAAACTAGCATCTCCAAGCTTACTTTTTATTATAAAGTCCAGACAAATAAAATAACTTGGCACCAGGATAAGTCTCCGTCCAGAATCGATGTTTGAGACGTTGCTTTGTTTTCTTGAGTTTCTTTACATCCTCGAATTTGTCAAGATGTGTAAGAACACCCATAATTTTAGGGAAACCATGATTTTGCATGATGTTAAGGAATTCGAAAGTTTCCTGCAAAAGAAAGTGGGAGATCCATTTAAGTCCAATGAAAAATTGTATACTAAAATATACGTAATATTATCATTTTTCCCATGAACACTCCTATAACATTGTGACTGCTAAAATTATTTAAATTCTTACAGACAATTACGCTCCTGATTTTATTTGAATGTTTCAACACCACTGGCCTAACTGAGCAGTTCACACGATATACTACAATTGTAGATTACAAGAGGGCAGAGACAAGGTAATGGTAATAAATCTCACCATTTCAAAGCCATAGCTTCCATCAATGAGTAGCAAAGCTAGATCAGCAAACTTGGCACAATCTATCATCCCATTGATATCATTTGGGCACTCTACAAATTGAAGTCGCCTTTGTTTGCCTGGTCCATATATCAACCATCACTTGTCTACTTATAGATAAATAATTTAAAAAAACTGACAAAATGGCCTGGCAATGACTTAATGCAATAGCAGCAGTCCGTGTTTATTAACTTCAGGTAAATCATGCTCTATCCTCTGAGTATAAAAGTTCATTAACGTACTTTCTAGACAGCATATTATTTGACAAGAAGTGTTACCACATTTCAAATTAACATTTCTCTGAAAACTTGTTTGTTTCATCTGTCAGTTAAAAAAGAACTTATTCACAATGGTTGAGAGGAAAAAGGAAGGATTGTAGCTAACCTGATACAATAGTGATTGGACCACGAACCTCGGGTAAATTGTGCTTGGTATAATGCTTTATAAGACACTTGATCAGCAACGACTTCCCGACCTTCAATACATCAGCAGAAATTCTCGTTTTCATCATCACCAGATCGAATAATTCACCAAAAGTTATCACAAAACACAAGTAAGCCAATTTCACAAACCTGTGGAGGTCCCTGCACTACAACCACAAAAGGAGCAGGCTCTCCAGTGTTCCTGTCATTTACAGGGACATGTAATCTTTTCTGCTCTTTCTCCGTAGCTCGGGATTGCAACCGCTTGGATTTCACAGAAGAATTAAACGCAAATGCCTAATACATAAAAAAATCATTAGTATAACCTCATCAGCTAAACATAGCACGCATTCCATAAGTTCATCTGAGCAATTAACAAACAGTACTAATTAAACACGATATACGTTTTCATCTGAGCAATTAACAAACAGTACTAATTAAACACGATATACGTTTTCATCTGAGCAATTAACAAACAGTACCAATACGAGAAATATAGAGCTAAATTGAAAATACAGTGTATTATGAACTGACAAACACTAAGATTTGCAACATAATGTCACCAGCGAAACATAGCACAAGCACCACATCAATTTACACAGAGTGGTAGTCATACTCTAGAGTCCTAGACAATTTACTCACACACAAAAAATCCAATACGAGCAAAATGAGCTGAATCATAAATACAGTGCATTGGTTGGTTGAGTTACGAAATTAGAGAAAAACCTTAGGATTGTTTATCTTCTTCTGCTCCATGGATAGTTCTGCGTTATTCGAATTGGCGTCTTTTTTGGATTTCTTCTTAGCAGAAGCTCCGGATTTACGAATCCGGTGAAGCTTGTGCGCCTGCCCATCGGCTTTCTTCTGCGTTGAAGCTTCCATGCCGCCGGCGATGTCTGGCAGCGGAGGTGGCGGTTGATGAAGAAGGCGGAAACGGGAGGGTTTAAGCAAGGAGTTTAGCAGGTTAGGTTATTCTGTTTGCTCGTTTATATATTTTCTTCGATTCAATTAAATTGCGGCGTATTCTTTTCGTGGCGAATTGATAAGTGTCTGTTTAGAATAGAGAATTGAGAGAGCGCATCTGTAGTGACAGGGTAGAAAACGTCGCCGTCGAGCCCTCTGTGAGTTTCGGAAATTAGTACTGAACAATTGAAAATGAAAATTAGTACTCCATAATCAATAATCAGAGTAGCCTTCCGCCAACTAGTGTTTCATCACCTTCTAGGGTTCTTCACAAGACTTTCCGACGGTTTGGATTTGAGTTTGTTAGTTGATTAATAGTGTGTCGTCCCTAACAAAGTTTGAAGATTGTGTTTTGAGAGCCAAATACAATTTTGGACAAAAAAATTGAGTTAAGCCCCTTAACCGAGTTGGCTAGTTAAAAGCCAAACGGTCTATTGGTTTTCATAGTCTGATAGTAGTGTCTGCAATAGTCCGACTCTTGCTGACCAACCTTCTGAAATTGCGCTTGAGTGGTTTTAATTGAGATTGAGGGCTAACTTTGACAACTCTCTCTTTGTTCTTATGTTGTATGGATTCTTCTTTTACATTCCATTTATTGATATTGGTCAATGTGTATTTTTATATGTAATTACTGAGCAAATCATTTATCAAATTAAGACAGTACAGTATAAACAAAAATTATATATTGGTAAAACAACATATTTTGTTAAGTTAAGACATTGTTGTTCGTGTTTGATTTAATTAATTGCATGTTAATGTACACGCTAACAATTGGGTCAATCAAATCTGATGACACTGATTTGTTGTGATCTGATGTGTATCTGTATGGATTGATTCCATCACAAACTCGAGAGGCAACTTAAAGTTCTGGACTGGATGAAAATCAAAATCAAAATTCGATCAACTCAAGTCCAATGAAACACATCTGATCTAATGGATCATATATACTTATTTTGGTTTGATAGTAAGTTGGTGTTCTTCGTGTACTTACGTAATATGTTGTCATGTGCGTGGAAAGAAG
>JAYMSL010000584.1:0-22748 GCA_036897195.1 Plantago coronopus
ACAAGGATTGCAAAACAAGTGGTAGCATTTTGTAATTACCACATGTAAAAACCACTAATGAAAAACAAGGAACTAATAAGCAACATCTGTTCTTTTGTTATCAATTTCTTTGGAATCATATTAGAGATAGTATTCAATATGCTCATGTGTTCACAAAGGCAAATGATCATAGGGAACGTTGGTTGTCTATTATAGTGAATGCTAAATTGTTTTGTGGCAATAATTCAGCTAAACAGATTACACTTATACGAAAGGATCAAAGACCATAATAGGTACTCAACAATCTCAGCGGAACATGTGGGACGGACGTAGGGGAGAATACTAAAAGTTGTCTTTTTTAAAAGACCAAATAAAGTGATCAACTATGTTATCATAAACATCTATTATTTACAACGATTATCGATTATTTAAAAGGTCAACGATTTGGAATACATCGGAACATCGACTATGTCCACTACATCAATCATCTTACCACGATCATTAACTCTTTACCAACCAGTTTACAATTAACATCAACAATATCAGGCGGTCTTTCCTAAAATGTCTAGATAGTTTTTCCCAACAAATAGTAAATAATATAACTTCGAAAATATATACGTGCTTTCCCACAAAATGAGGGAGGCATTTGTAATTACTCAAAGGTGATGATGAGTGTGACTTGATAAAGACCTACATATTTGGCCTCACTTGAGCTCACTGTCTTGTAGTAATAGCCTTGATTCATTGCAATCAGTCATGTAAATGCAGTTGTTATATTGTGAAGGACCAGACAAGGCAACATAGAGTAAGTTGCATGGTTCATTGGGGCATCAGTTGAGGTATGCCTTAATTCTCTTGCTAGCTTTCTTGATGCAGAGATTATAGCTAGTAGGGGACCAGTTTCACTACAAGTGTTCCGTACAATGGTGGGACGACTTCTTCGTCCAGTTTTAATTGCACGATGTGTGTTTGATGCTAACAGGTCGAATGGTTACCTGGTAGGAGTAGAACTGTTCTGTTATAGATCTCCGCCTGTGCAGTGCATCCACGTTGAATACGTACGTGTTGAGGCAACAGGGTATGCAACTTGACAATCATAACTAGAACTGCAGGTGTGAAGAACATGGATATGGTTAGAATGTAAAACTGCATAGTAAGTACAAACCAGTTCTATGAGTTGAGCTAACAAACTGCATAGAATTAATCACAAGCGACAAAATCGATGTTACAAGCTGCCCAACCGACATGATCTTTCATGATACAGCATGATT
Organism: Plantago coronopus; assembly: GCA_036897195.1. Lineage (NCBI taxonomy): Eukaryota > Viridiplantae > Streptophyta > Magnoliopsida > Lamiales > Plantaginaceae > Plantago > Plantago coronopus. The sequence continues at coordinate 1,251 of JAYMSL010000584.1, forward strand.
ATATGCTAGTGATAGTCAAATTGCACCAAAGTTGTACAGCATAATTGGAAATGGGAGTATACATAAGAAACCAGCTAAACGGACACATTAATAGACCTGAACAATTGGTTTTCAGGCAAGGCCTGTTCGCAAGTAATCTGCATCAGTAATCTTCTTTTGCCAATTGACAAAAAGTAAGATTATGCTGAACATTAGGAAAAAACATTCGAAATTACTTGGTGGTTGGGTGATAGTTTAGTTTTAGAGTCCAGTTCTTCGAAAGAAAGACAGGTTTCCATATATCATTAGTTACGTTATACTCAATTAGTGGGAAGCCGTGTTGATGATCATGCTCCAGAAAAAGCATGGCGATCAGCAATATCTGAGCTGACAACATTCGAACAATGGGGATATATTGAGTTCTGATATTAAGTTGGTTTTAGAAAAAACTGAACACTTTTTTTTTCATAAAAAACCAGAAGCTGTAAAAGTAAAAGAAAAGGAGAAAAAACGAAGATATAAAACATGACACGCAGAAGAACAAGGTGAAGAATAGGAGAAGTAAAAACATGTTTCTGATCCAGAAACTAGCAATGAACAATCAGACTATATGATTAAGTTTTTAGCTAACACAGGAAGATTATATAATTGAATTTTAGGTATTAACAGTCAGGTTATAACTGTACCTTAACAATGCTGCTAGCAGAACTGAATTGCATATTGCAATTCGTCATAACATCTTTGCCAGACACTATTTGAAGTATAGCATTCATCTCCACGTCCCGACCTCAATCCTTATATACCACATAAGTTAAGAAATCATCAGAAAAAATGCTAACAGTAGTTAAAATTCCGCATTCAAGAGGTCAATGTAAAACTTACCACTATAAGTTGAACTCTGAAATTCCTGCTTGCCATATCATCCATTACCCACTTCTCATCCGGAGTTCCAAAATAAGAACCTGTAATTACAAGATCATCATCATCATCTCCGGATCCCTGGAGGTTCTGTCGTTCCTCTAGTATAACTTTTCCAGAAATAATAGCAGACATCTGACTGGTATACAATTTGATCAATTGAAGTGATGCTACCTCCCCGATACCCGAAGGGATTTTCTCCAAGTCAATATGTGAAAGTCTCAAATGGACTAGGCTTGGGAAATGGGAACTCTCGGCTGTCCAGATCCGTAAATTGCAAATGTCAATTTCCAAACATTTTAGGCACTGGAAGTCTCCTTCAGTCGAGTTCCATTCCTCGCCACAAAATGCATGACATAATAGCCCAAGATGTTCGAGTTTGGGCAAGGAACCAATGATAGTCATGTACTCCCATGGAATATAAGTTCCTGTCAATCTCAACTGTCTGAGATTGGATGAGAACGTCAAATTCTTCGGCTCATTAAAAGCACACATGCCATTTTCCAGATACACTTCGAAACTGAATGACAGGTTTTCCAGTTTATGAAGACGGGCAAAATTGGTGAAGTAACATGATATTGTTTCCGAATTCTCTCGCCAAATGTCCCAGTCATATGTATTTTCCAATGTTTTCAACTCCGGGATCTTCTTGATTACCTCATCAGTAGCATTCAAGTTTCCAATGCCAACAAGAGTCTGCAGATTTTCTAGTACACAACTGCTCTGGGCATTTGTTGGGTCCGCTAAAACACAAAGCCGGCCTTCACAGAGAACATGTCTTAGGTTTCCTAATTCCCAAAATTCAGGTGGTAAATTTGATCTTTCTCTGCAATAAATTACTAGAGTCTCCAAGTTCCAGAATAGCGAAGAAAAGAGTCTTGGGACATTAGTTAATCCCATCACGCCATATGCAAGGTATCGTAAATTAACAAGCTGCCTAACATCAGCATTTGAAACTAGAAAACAGGTAGATTTCAATACGCGTAATAACCTACAAGTGGTCAATTTCGGTATGTTAGAGGTCAAGTTTGGTGTTTTCAAGGGGAACTCGAAGCTAAAATCATATGAACAAATCAAAGAACGGGCAGATGACATGGATGCAGAAGATATTGTTTCGGTTCTACTTAAATGGAAAACCAGACGGCGTTCACTTCCTAATCGTTCTACGTCAGTGAGCATATCCATATTCCCTTGATAAACAAATCCTTCTTCCCGGGCTTCTTTCAAGCAAAACTCTCTTAACAAGTCGTGCAGACTGCAACGTCTTATATCACCAATCCATCCTTTATCAGCAACCATAACAAGATTCCTATCAATGAGATGGTTCAAATACTCTAGTGCAACCTCTTCCAAAGTTCTATCACTTAGCGGTTTCAGAAATCCATCAGCAACCCAGAGTCTTATGAGATCAGGAACATCCATACTTTGATCTTCTTTGAACGACGCCATGTACAAGAAACATGGTTTCAAGTGAATAGGCAGGTGATTATAGCTCAATGACACTATGTTCAAGCAATGACCATCATTTCCAGTATTTACGAAGGACTTGACATCAGCAGCGACATTCTCCCAGAATTGTAATGTATTTTGAGCTTTAAGCAGCCCTCCTATCACAGCTATTGCCAAAGGCAATCCCCTGCAACACTTGGCAATTTGCTTTCCACATTTGACGAGTTCCTGAGGCCAAACCTCTTCTCCAAAGACGGTTTGCAATAGTAAATCCCAACTTTTATTATCATCCATCAGCTTAACTTGATGAGGAACACACGACCCAATACTATGTGCAACATCCGAAATCCTAGTAGTTAACAAGATTCTACTTCCATTATTATTGTTGGGAAATGATCTCCTAATCTCGTTCCATCCCAAATCATCCCAAATATCATCCAATATAATCAAATATCTCCTACCACACAAATGTTTGTACAGCTTTTCTCCACCAGCTCCAACAACATGGAGATCAGTTAAAAGATAATCGATAACTTTTTCAACGGAATAATCTTGGGATACAGTTACCCAACCTTGTATGTGAAAATGATGCTTAACATACGGATGTTCATAAAGATTTTTGGCAAGAGTAGTCTTACCTATACCTCCCATTCCAACAATAGGCATGATTTGGAGACCGGACTTATCTGAGGTGAGCTGATCCATCAAACGAACCAACTCTTCATCCTGCCCCACCATCTTAACCATTCTACTGGAGGGCACTCCTGAACCAGCAGGGACAGAGCTTTCGGGCTGATCGCCTTTTTCAATCTCCTGAAATTCCACGGCTTCTTCAATAATGAGATCCATTCCTGTGATTAATTTCTCCAGATCTTGACACAAGAGTTCATAGCATGGGGTGCTACTGCAGGTTGATTTTGCAAGAAGTTGATTCACATAATAAGACCCGATCATGTCCTCAGCTGCTAAAGCAGCATCAGCCACTTTTCTGAGCAGATCTCTACTCATTTTCTGGGAATAAGCCTCAAGCAAGTCAACCAAGGAGTTAACTTTGTTGAGCATGGATTGTATTTGGGACTGGTTGAAGGAAACAGGGCATTTCGGATGTTGGTAACGGACGAGAACGTTCGTGAGAGAAACAAGAGCTGCATACGCTGTTGCCATCTCAAATCTGGGAGTAAGCTGATCAAAAGAAATGGCGAACTTTTACACAAATTTCAGATGCAATTATGGAGATTGTGTTAAGTGCGCCATACATAGCTTCCAGTTAATAATTTTAATATCCTTAAACAAGAAGTCGTTTTAAAAAATTGATTTGTGTTTTATATTAAAAAGTAATTAGTTGAATGAGTCAAAAAGCTAATAAACAGAAACAGGGATTGATTAACATGATATGCTAATATGGAAGAAACTTCAAAGAAGCTGCTTAGTATATAAGTTCAAACGAAAAGAATCGCGATGTGAGAGTACTCGATTGGAACCTCTAACTCTTGACTACTTCAAATAAAATAAATACTTATACTCAGTAGATTTCAAGCACCAGACTCATAATATGTAAATCAATCTATGCTGTGAAGTACAGACCTTACTCCTTCCCCGTCTCAATCTCGTGATCTTTCAACTCCCAATACACTCTGGAATTGTGAACATATTCACCCCTGAAACTCCGGGCAGAGGGACTCGACTTCAATCTAAAATGACCACTGGAAGGAAATGGAAGCAAAAACAGAAAATCGCAATCTACGACAAGCAAGTTTTGTAACAAGTCTTTGTAAATGTCTGATGCTGTGCAGCTTCCAACAAACTTTGGTATGAACTCTTGCCATCACTAATCTTGTTACAGACTGATTGACAGGTATAGGTGCAAGGATCATATTCAATAACCTTGATTTTGAAATTCCTGATCAGATGTAAACAGATTTGACGTCTTTGCCCCGAATGCTTCCAGCACAAACAGGGCACTTGCGATCGATGGCGTGGTTCAAGTTTCAACAACTTTCTAAACACAAGGATTAATGCAAAACAATTCGAAGCATTTCCGGAATAACGACCTGCACAAATATCACTTGTTAGTACCACAATATTTATAGCAGAAAGTCAGTCGAAGTAAGCAGGTAAGAAAACACTGTACCACTAACGAAAAACAAGGACGTAATCATATCGTTCTCAGCAATCAGTCAATCACAGTAGAGTTTCAACAAGAATTAATGCCAGAGTAATGAGCATCCCTCCAGACGAGAACATACCTCTTTTGCCCTATCAAGGCACACACCAAGTTCAACAACCCTTTCTCAAGCTCTACTGCAGCTCAGCATGACATGTTCGACAGTTTTCAACTTTGATTCCTGGCCATACATGTCTGTTGTTGAGCATCTTTTTTCTCGGAGTTTCTAGATCTTATTCTACTGATCTTTCTCACCTAATATTAAAAACCTTTCAAAAGGCATGTAGGGAAAGTACAGACTTCTATTAAATAGCCTGAAAATCAGAGAAACTCACCTCTCTTTCTCAAGCTCTATCTGCAGCTCAGCATGACATGTTCGACTGTTGTCAACTCTTAACTCTGTTTCTTCAAGTGCATGGATCAATTGTTGTATATAAAGACTTTCTAACCTCCAACAGCCTTCTTTGAGTATACTCTCGAGCAGCAGCATTGTGGACTCTACTTCAGCAAGTTCATTAATATGGTCAGTATAACCTTTCATCTGTAATCGAATAATCATTCTCCAATGTACGCTTGTCCATAAGTGACATATCTCCTGTTTGTCTTGCAAGCTGAAATAGAATCAAAATGGCTCAGAAACATTTCCACAATAAACAGTTAAAATAAAAACGAAGGAGTTTCATTCACATAAACATGAGATTACAGACATCATCAATAAATCGGGATAATAGAGGCAGAATAAATTCCAGGCAACTGAATCCATCAAAACAAGGTCAACAAAACGTTACCTTTATACTGTAGCAATCTATCTCAGTGACTGTTGGAGAAGCTGTAGGTTTTGAGTTGCATGTCAAGCCTCTACCCAACAGTCTGCAGCAAAAGAAGGCTATCAGGTAAGTGAGAAAAGAAGAGGACCGTCCTCCTGATTAAGCATGGCAGCATAAAAACCTCTATCTCCGACAAATAGGCCAGTTTCTTCATGTTTGGGTCTCAAGACATCGGAAAGCTTCACCTTTCCCTGAAGCGGCAGGTTGAGGAAAACTGAAAGTATAAGCATATTTGTACAATGGTACACGACAATATGAGACAAGGTGATGGTCGTCAAGCATGATCCAAATGTACTAAAAAAAAACATTATACTAGTCAATTTGAAGCATAAACCTGTTAGATGCATCTAACTTCAATTGAAGTCAGCAATCTCAGCTTCTGTAGCAGCTAATCTTTGAGCTTTGGCTTCGGCTTCGATTGAAATTTTAAATTCCAGCTCCCAGATTGTATTCATCAAGAGAAGACTTCAGTCTCTCAACATATGAGTCCATGCCTTGATCTCGGAAATTTAAGCTTCACTGACTTCCCTTCAGGCTTCATGCAAAACTGAAACTCATCAACAAGATTGCAACTTTTTGACAGCCCAATGCTCAAACATTCGAAAAATGCACTCAAATTTATCAAAACTGAAAACGAAACCCGCAGCGGAAATGCATAGACAATCAACTTGAACAAAAAGCGAAGATGTAAAGCATGACATGCATGGTAGAAGAAGAACAAGGTAAAGAATAGGAGAAGTATATACATGTTCCAGATCCTGAGCTAGCAGATAAATGCAATGAGCCTATTCTGCAACAAGTTTCAAATGAAAGGCTGTAATTTAGGAGCTGAAAGTCTTCAACATGGCCACAGATAATTCACCCCATCCATAAGGTATGCAAGATTCTTCAAAACTTGGTTTCGATTTGATCACCTTATAAAATGCATCTCCGAATATGTCTTAGTTTGCCCTGTTCACAAGTAATCCACATCAGTGATCTTCTTTTGCTAAAGACGTAAAAAATTACTTTCACATGAATAAATATTATACGAGTAACATCAGAAGAAAAAACAAACCATTACAAGCTCTTAAATGCCAAGTCTTATAAGAAAATCAGTTTATAGAAAACATCAGAAAAAACCATTCGAAATACTTGGGTGATCGTGTGGATTTAGAATCATATTCCAGGACAGATCTATATAAATATGCTTCACAAGATACTATAAGATATGATAACCAGCGTAAATCATCGATTTTCTCAAGTGACCATACGTGTAGATAATGTTTAGTATACGATATATGAACAGATACTTAATCGAAACGAAAACGGCTAGTGAAATATGCAGAAAAGTACGTGGTCGATGCAAATAGAATGAATTATGCAATAGTAGCAAATAGAGAAAAATGGGTTTAGTACCAATTAACAATGATCACCTTCTCCCCGTTCAGAGCCCTAGAGTGCTGCCTGCATCTTCCAATTTGTCATATAATGTTCAGTCGAACTACACAGAGTAAATTAAGATTCAGCATTTAAAAGCAACAATGGTTGAACTCACCTCATAAAATTGAACTCGGAAATTGTTGTTTGCAGCCGCCATATCATCGAATTCCGTCTTCTCTTCCCGTGGTCCTTCATAGTAACCTTCAATTAGAAAATCATCATCTCCGTTGTCCTGTCTTTCATCCAGTATAGCCTTTGCGGAAATATAAACAGACATCTTCTCCATTAAATTCAAATGGATTGATTGAAGAGATGCTACATCCGCCATACACAATGGTATCTCCTCCAACTCCAACCCCTCAAGTTCCAGACACATGAGCTCTGGGAAATTGGAACTCTCTGGTCTCCAGATCCGTAGATGACACCAATCGATCTTCAAATATTTTAGGGACTGAAACTCTCCTTCGGTTAAGTTCCACTCATCCCCACAAAATGCATTCAGAAATAGATGGAGAATTTGAAGTTTGGGCAATGAAGCAAGAATTGGCATACAATACTCCCATGGAATTTTAGAATGAGATAAAGTCAAGTCTGTAAGGTTAGGTGGGAATGTAATATTCTTTGGCTCTCTAAACCTCCTATCATCCCAGTCTGGCAGATCTATCATAATATACAGCTTTTGGAGTTTAGGAAGAAGAGCAAGATTGGTGAGGGAACATTTTATTTTTTCTTCCCAATTCTCTCCCATAAAAAATTTAAAGTCGTATCTGATCTCCAATTCTTTCAACTCTAGGATCTTCTTGACTACCTCATTACTAAAGTTGAAGTTATAAACACTTCCTAGAGTTTGGAGATTGTCGAGTACACAATTACTTTGGACATTCGAGGGCTCCGGCAAATATAACCCAGACACATACATGTGTCTTAGGTTTGATAATTCCCAAAATTCAGATGGTAGAATAATTTTACAATTATAATCATAAATATCTAAAGTCTCTAAATTCCAAAATAAGGGCAAATGCAAGGATAAAGATGAATAGAACCTTCTCGTAATTTCGCTTTTCCGAAATTCACAACTAAAGTATCGTAAATTAACAAGATGCCTAATATCCACCTTGAAATCTACCCCGCTATCTACATTCAAATCTAGCCATGCCTCGTGGCAAAATCTCATAACTTGTAACAACTTACAAAATGGCAAGGCTTCTGGTAGTTCTGTTTCATTACCAAATAGTCGACGAACTGTAGGACAATGATCTAAGTTAGTTTTGGAAGACCCACTGGGTTTTGAATTTCTCATAAAATTTATAGAACGTACGGTGGACACGAATTGGGAAGGAATGGTTTGGGTTTCAGGTAGATAGCAAATTAGACGACATGATGCACTTTCTATTGTTTCGGAAGATTCAAGCACGTCATTTTTCACATGATAAACAAACCACTCCTTATGGGATTCTCTTAGGCAAAATTCCCGTAACAAGTCATGCATGTTGCAAGAACTTATTATCCCAGTTGGTCCTCGTTCCGCAACCATAACTAGATTTCTCTCGATGAGATTGTTCACATACTCTAATGCAACATCTTCCAAAATCCTATCATTCTGTGCCTTCAAAAATCCGTCAGCAACCCATAGTCGTATGAGATCATTGACCTCCACATTCTGATCTTCTCTGAAAGTTGCCATGTACAGGAAACATGGTTTCAAGTGAATAGGCAAGTGATCGTAACTCAACGATAAAATCTTCAAGCAATGGCCATCGTCTTCAGCATTTACGAAGGAGTTGACATCGGCCGCAACATTGTCCCAATGTTCAGTCGTCTTTTGAATTTTAAGGAGCCCTCCGACAACTGCTATTGTCAAAGGCAATCCTTTGCAACTCTTGGCAATTTCCCGTCCACAACTGAGGAAACGCGGAGGGCAGGTTTCTTTTCCAAAGACAGTTTGAGATAATAAATCCCAGCTTTTACTTTCATCAAGCAATTTAACTTCATGAGGATTACGTGACCCAACACTCTGCGCAACTTTAGTAATCCTAGTCGTTAACAAGATTCTGCTTCCATTATTATTGTCAGGAAAGAATCTTTGAAACTCATACCATGCTGTAGCATCCCATATATCATCTAAAACAATGAGATATCTTCTACCAAATAAATGTTTGTACAGTTGTTCACCATCACTTCCACTAGCCTTAAGATCACTTAAAAGAGATTGGATAACTATATCAATAGAGTAATCTTGAGATATAGTTACCCAAGCGTGTATGTGAAAATGATTCTTAACATATGGATGCTCATAAAGATTTCTGGCAAGAGTTGTCTTACCGATACCTCCCATGCCGACAATTGAGAGTACTTGGCGACTGGATTTATCTGATGTGAGCTGATCCATCAAACAAACCAACTCTTCGTCAAGTCCCACCATTTTAGCCTTTCCACCGGGAGGATGTGGTACTGAACCAACAGGCACAGATCCTTCAGGCAGCTCTTCTTTTTCACCATGCTGCTCCTTAACTTCCACTGCTTCATTGATGATGAGATCCATTCCTTCTATTGCTTTCTCCATATCTTCACACAAGATATCATAGCATGTGGTGCTACTGCTGGTTGATGTTGCCTGAACTCGATCCACGTAATACGATTCGATCATGTCCGCAGCTGCAAAAGCAGCATCAGCCATTTTTTTGAGCAAATCTGTACTCATCCTTGGAGAATAATGAGACTCAAGAAAGTCAACCAAGGTGCTAACTTTGTGGAGCATGGATTGTAGTTGGGGCTGGTTGAAAGAAACAGGGCATTTGGGATGTTGGTAAAGGGTGAGAACCTTCATTAGGGAAACAAGGGATGCATATGCAGTTGCCATTATTCTCAGAAATCTGTGAGTGAGTGAGTTCTTCTGATGAGAGGTTTAATTTTGCTTCAGTGATGAAAGCAAAGAGTTGGTAGATATGAATGAGGAGTTGTGAATGTATGATGAGAGGTTTTCTTTTTTCTTCTTGTTTGATGATAAGATAAGGAAGCAGTATCGTCCCTACAGGCTACATCAATAAAGAAGTTTCAGCAGAATTAAAGATAATGCTGCCATTATTTTCCACAAAGACTTTTTGGCAGATATGAACAATTGAACATACATAATCAAAGAATGGAAGATATGGTAAATGCATGCAGTGTGAAGATAAGGAAGTGTCCCTACAGCAAAGCAGCAGGAATAAGGAAGTTTCAGTTCAGCTCAATAATGCTGCTGGAATTTTATTTTCCACTAAAGGCTGCTGTTGAAATGTATGCAGATACATAATCAATGCAATATGTGGTTGTGGGTTCTGTATTATCATCTCACAGAAATTAAAATTCCAAGGGAATTATAAAATAGCTCCATATCTTTTAAAATCAACAATTTTATTGATTAGTCTTCTATATATATCTTCCTCAACAATCACTCCTATAGTTTATTTCCTAATTATCTTGTTTTAATTCCAACAGACAGAAAAAATAAATCTTGAATCTGTATCGAAAGACGTCGTAAAACTTAAAACTGGGCAGAATTAACAATACAAATGTCACAATTCTTAATCAAGACAAAAAAAAAATCCAAGTAATATGCAAAATGTATAAAATCAGAAAAGTTTAACAAAAACAATATTCCGTATCGTGTGTTAAAAAAACTTCCTAACCTATTACTTTCTCATAATTTAATATATAAAATAATCCCAGATATACATATTAAGACTTGAGAAAAAGGTAAAATCAAGCCATGGTAATATATTTCTTATAAAATTTCAAGGTAATTATGATATTCAATCCATATGCCTTGGATTTTACAAACTATCATCATATTCCTCTAAATCACTACTAATTAAATCACATTCTATAACTAACAAGACAAGTGTGATAACAACACATGCAATCCCTGTACAAACAGACCTCAAAAACCTAACACCAAAATCGATACACAAAAACAGCTTCCTATTTCTCGCTACAAACTGCAGAACTTACTCCTTCCCGCGCCTCAATCGTGATCTTTGAATACACTCCGAAATATAATCATGCCTGAAATCTCATGCAGAGGGTACTCAACTTCAATCTGAGACGGCCACAGGAAGGAAGTAAACGAAAAAAAAATAGAAAAGCATCTAACCAAAAACGGCAAATCACGACCAGCACATTTCTTAACAGGCCTTTAAAAGTGTCTGGTGCCGTGTAGGTCTTAAGGAGCGTAGAGATGAACTCTTGCCATCATTTTTGTTACAAAGGATTGATTGACAAGCATTGGATGCGCGGTTCATATCCAATAACCTTGGATTCGGAATTCCGGATCAGATGTACACGGATTTGACGTCATTGGCCCCAAAGCTTGCAGAACAAACAGGGCACTTGCGGTGACGTGAATCAATAACTCTCTGAACACAAGGATTGCAAAACAAGTGGTAGCATTTTGTAATTACCACCTGCAAAGTATTCACTTATTAGTAGCACATTCATAGCAGAATATCAGTTGAAGTAACAGAAATCAGAAGTCGAAGTAACAGAAATCAGAAAACAGCAACAGGAAGTATGAAGAGACAGCTTAATGGCAGGAATGTAAAAACCACTAATGAAAAACAAGGAACTAATAAGCAACATCTGTTCTTTTGTTATCAATTTCTTTGGAATCATATTAGAGATAAGCAACATCTACATTCTACCAAGTTTTAACATACACCACATTAATGTTGAAAATTTGCAGTCTCCTAAATAATAAACAAAGTTTCAGAGGCAGATGCAAATGATAGGGAACGTTGGTTGTCTATTATAGTGAATGCTAAGTTGTTTTGTGGCAATAATTCAGTTAAATAGATTACATCCTTATACGAAAGGATCAAAGACCATAATAGGTACTCAACAATCTCAGTGGAGTTTCAACACAAATGCAGAGTAACATCCCTCCAGAAATCAGAAGAGAAAATACCTCTTTTCTCCTATCAAGGCAGACACTGCACTTCAGTATTTCCTTGTATTCTCGGAGTTCTTCCTTAAGCTTTTCAGCAATAGAATTGCCTTCAGCTTCTGACCTCAGTTGTTGAGCTTTCCTTCTCAGAGTTTCTAGATCTTCTTCTACTCTTTTTCTCTCAAACCTAGATATCAAAAATCTTTCAAAAAGTATGTAAAAGTAGGTTTCTATTCAATGGCCTGAAAACCGGAGAAACTCACCGCTCTTTCTCAAGCTCTATCTGCATCTCAGCATGACATGTTCGACTGTTGTCAACTTTTAACTGTGTCTCTTCAAGTGTATGCATCAACTGTTGTGAAGACTTTCTAACATCCAACAGCCTTCTTAGAGTATTCTCTCGGGCAGCAGTATTATGGAGTCTATCTTCAGCAAGCTTTTTGATGTGGTCGGTGTAAGCTTTTAACTGTAAGCAGATAATCATTACTTTTACTGATAAAGCAATATAGTGATTTCACCAAGAAGGTCAGCTGCTAGTACCTGATCTTCAATTTTATCAACTTTGTACTCGTAAAAATCAACAGTTGTCTTAACCCGCTGCATGTCATTCTGCAATGTATGCTTCTCCATAAGTAAAGTATCCCCTGTCTGTCTTGCCTTGACACCTTCTAAAACAAGCTGAAACAGAAACATAAATGGTTCAGACTTTAGAAACATTTCCAGTGAGGAATTAAAACTTGAACAGGCAAAGCATACTCGTCTTATGCAATGAACATTCACCAAAAAGATAGGGTTAGTCAGTGTTTACATGCGATATCTCAAAACATCTTTCTTTTTACCTAAAAGAACTTAAGAGCCAGTATTACAGACATAATCAATATATTAACTTAGACAGGATGTCAATTCCAGATAAATCTGTATCCGTCAAAAACAAAGTCAGCACAATCATTACCTTTATGTTGTAGTCATCTCTCTCTGTAACTTGCTGAAGAAGCTGTTGGTTTTGAGTTTGCATGTCATCATAAGCCTGCCCAATGGACTGCAACAGAACAAGGGTATCAGGTAAGTGAGAAAAGAAGAGGTCTTTCTGATTAAGCATGGCAGAATAAAAACCTCTATCTCCGACAGATAGGCCTCAGTTTCTTCATGTTTGGATTTTAAGACATCGGAAAGCTTCACCTTTTCCCTGAGTCAGCAATTTGGAGACGAATAAAAGAGTCAAGACTCAGGCATATTTGTACAGAGGAACATGACAATATGTCAAGCAGTAGACAAAGAAAAAAACAACTGACGAAGAAACAGACCAGGAGGTGTTCAAGCAATCATTAAGTATCAAAAACATTATGAGTTAATTCCAAGCGTTAACCTTTTCGATGCATCTAATTTCAATCTAAGGTCAGCAATCTCAGCTTCCGTGGCAGCTAATCTTTGTTGAGCTTTGGCCTCAGCTTCGATTGCATCTTTAACTTGCAACTCCAAACTGTGTTCATCCAGAGAAGACTTGAGGCTATGAACATGAGCCCATGCCTTGATCTCGGAATTTCTAGCTTCACTGACTTCCCTGCATGCAATATACAACGATTAAAAACCTTAGTTTATTATTAAAACATGTACTCTCATTATGGTGAACAAGTAAAAAGAGCAGTGAAGTAGTTGACTTAACATTTTTAATTGGAAATTTTGTGATCAAGATGTATGGTTTGAAATGATAATAATAAAAAAAGAAAAAAATTTGGAATACACAGAAAATTTTCGCGTTTTTGCAGTTTACACTAAAACCTTCTATTTTAGCAATCGACCCTCGAACCTTTCCAACTTTTGGCCATTTGCACTAAAACCTTTTGTACCAATTAGTAACCAAATATGATGAGGCTAGGAAACACAACAAATATCACATGGACAACTTCTAATTTCATTTTAACTTGACTCTCGAAATTGAGGAATGATCAGAACAAATAAACCCCTTGAACCAAACAGAAGCTAAGCAAATTCCATAGGTAGAACCAATTTAATCACCAGATAATGAAGACAATGACAACCAAACAAACGAACAAACAAAGAACAATGACAACCAAACAAAAGGAAAAAAACATTGCAATTGTCTAATGGAATGAATGGTGATATGATTATTAACATTGTTGACGTTTGTTAAACCTTAGTGTAAATTACCAAAAGTTCGAAAGGTTCGAGCGTCGATTACCAAAATAAAAAGGTTTTAGTGTAAACTGCAAAAACGCGAAATGGTTGGAGTGTATTTTAAGATTTTCTCTAATAAAAAATGCCGCTCATCCATGTTGACAGAATTCGAGAAACTAGAATGTCAAATTAAATAAAACTCAGTGTAAAGTTGCAAACAAACAACAATGAAGAAGGCTAACCTTGAATCAGTTGATTCGTGCCCATACATATCCAGAAAAATATTCAAATCGTTCTTGGTCAGCTCTAGATCATGAACCTGAACCATGAAATCCGCTTAAAGGTTTGACAAAACTCTATTATGAAATCAACTTTTCACTGTCATCAGAATGAAAACTATGGAGCCCGTCCACTATACAACCACCACAGTACATACCAACTCATGCAGTTTCTGTATTTCGGAATCCAGCTGATCTTTTCTTGAAGTCAAAGTGTTCAGTTCCTTAACCTGTATGTATAAGGTAGCAATCAGAAGCAACTCAAAATAACCAAAAATACGGATTTAAGTTCTCAAATCTTACTTTGCGATCGAAAATATTTGTCAGGGATTGTACATCGGCTCTCAAACAGTGAATGTTTGCAGCCGCAACCTTGTGTGTAGCTAGTTGATTCTGCATGCTTCCCATTTTCTCAGGAAATGATGAAACTAATGCTTTAAACTCTGCAATAATTTCTTTTCTGCCTGTGTACATGTAAATAAATAGGAATATAAATGTACTGAGAAATTCAATAATGACATAATGAGCTCACAACGAAGCAACTCTACATACCAGTTTCTTTTGATGCTTCAGCAAGTCTATTTTTAACCAAGCCTTTTTCTTTGTTGTATTTCTCCAGTTCGACTTCCAATTCACTTATTCTGCTATCAGCAACTGTCGAGGATTGATGAAGAACATCAACTAACTCAGTTTTCAAGTGAGCTTCCTTTTCCCGCCAGACAAGGCTCTCTTTCTCAACCTAATTAAATAGGACCGTTCAGAAAAACTGCGAAAAGCTCTTTAAAAGGAAAAAAGGAAGGCAAAATGAAACTACCGACCAGATACAACCTGTTGTTTCTCAGAAAGAGTTTGATATCGAACTACATCTGCCTTGGCATTTGCCAGCTGATCTTTCAGGGAAACATACGCTTGGGATGTACAAATAAACTTGACGCTCTTGCGCTTACTCTGTCAAGCAAAAATTCACAGACTAGTAACAAAGTAAAGAGTTCTAACCTACTAAAGGCACACAACTGAATGGAGTGGGAAGTCCCAAGGAAAAGAAATAACCTGCAAAACTGACAACTGCCTCAATGTGTCCAACTTATAACCATGAAGACGCTTGAGTTCATGCAAACTTGATGTGGATTGGTCCTACATACATACGAGATTAGATATATTAGCACAATTTCACTCACTGCAATATAATCACCTTATATAATAAAAGGAGGGAGAGTTAAATACCGATAGCTCCTTCAGTGTTGACTCCATGTCTTGTGAATCTCCTAGTTTGTCAGCTGCTTTCTCACCACTGAAATTCTTAGTCCCTTTATTTAGGACACGAGGAGATTCCCCTTTTGTCATCTCTCTTTCTACTCTTAGAATTGCCAGATCGCGATTACTCTCTTCCAATTCAGTTAGACTACTTCCTAATTCTCCTTTAAATGATAGAACACAACATTGTCAGCAATGTAAGCTATAGGTTTATAACCATGTCCACATATACATATATTAGATGTATAGCTCAGATCCCACAACCATATTTCAAATATGCATAAAATATAGTAATGCACAGCGATATATATACTCCAGAATCCTGGATTTTGCAGAAACAATGATATGCAATTTTAATCCTCCGAGCAAGAAGTCTGAGTTCCCATGGCATGTCATGTATCGCCATTGCCCTTTTGACTAATCTCTAATGTTCGCATTTTCATACGCTACTTCGCAGCTAACATTTACAAGAGCGGCAGTTTCAAAACATATTTTTTCCCACTCTTTTCTTCCATTGCCGAGTACAATTTGGGTATACTCATGTACTCAAGTGCAAGAAACATGTTCGACATTTCCTGAAAACACTTCCACGACTACCAGTAATTTAATATTGATTATGCGTTAATTTACTCATTTGGGTATTAAAAATTACCATGTCACTAATAAAGAAAAAAGGACAAATAAAATCGGTTAGGTAGATTGTGAGAAAAACTTGAAATTTCAACCTTATAACACCAATACTTAAGTTCACACTCATGCCAAAACACAAATTTTCTGCTACAGTGACTTATGGAAGCTACGTGCTATGATACAGTCTTATGAAACGACAAACAAATATCTCCAACCTATTGTTGCAAACTTAACATTACTTTATTCTCTGGCCTGCCACTTATCCAATAAAAAATACACCAAGACACCCATCTAAATTACACACACTGCACAAGAGAAGACTATAAGGACCTATTAGACCGACAGACTGCAGTCTTTCAAATTGCACGCTGTCAAAACTTACAATACAATACTACATTGTATCAGTCTTCTATAAAATTGCCCGGTACTCACAGAACTAGGAAACATATTTTCAGTAAGTCCAAATTACAACCACAATGCAACTAATTAGTAGCAACCTGCAAGACGAGGCTCCATGGTTTGACAATAGAGCACTCTTCTTCTTTTATGTATTTTGTAAATTAGAGTACAGCTATATTATATCAAGTTTAAAGATATTATAGTTTACAAGCTCTATTGTGTCTTTGTGTGTTGCTACTAGTCCAATTCAGTACATTATTTTGCATTTCTGGAGATCATAATAAATTTATAAACAAGAAAAGACATTCGGGCATCACACTATGTGCATCCAGCATAGTAGATTATTTTAACAATACACGGTCCAATGATATAATATCAATTAGCTTATTTAACAATTTAATCTTACAAATAAAAGGCGGAAAAAACAAATAAGTAGAAATAAAGTGCGTACAATACTACAATAGAAAGAATGCTAAACGTGAACCTTTTATTTTCAATTATAATGAATAGAAATAATAACAATAAGAAGGAAAAGAAGAGAAACAAAATGACTGCACCGCAATCCTCTAGATCATGCTAGTGTACATCGACTTAGAAGCACCCGATGTGACACCAATATAATGCATTTCACTTACTAATTACTACTGCATACATTCATGAGGGACAAAAGGCAAATTATATACCTTTCAGACGTCTGAAGTCAGATTTATTCTTTGCATCTATGTCTCTATGGCTCTGCAATTTACCATACACTGATTTGTGTTCTGAGTGAAGCTTGGCAACTGCTGTCCTCAAGTTTTTAACTTCTGTTAGCAAATCAGAAGAAACCACTATCTGGCTGTGTCCTACATTTGTTGGGAGAAAGGAAACTCAGCAAACCACCATAGACAACTAACTCATGCATAAACAAAGGTAAAAAGGAAGATTGGAAGTGGGACTATGCAAGATACAAGAATCACGAAGACATAGTCAACACATCGGAGAAAAAAATTAATTGTTTCATCCACATTCAAATACATGTTCCTCGTATTATCTTACCAGTAGATGAAGTTGCCTTTAAAGATGCAGCATACACCTTATTCTTCAAATAATTCAGATCATTCAAAGAAGCCAGAACATTGGACACCAAATTCACTGTTTTCTCCATCTGACAATCTATTTGCCGGTATCCTTCGGATGGGTTGGCAGTTTGATTGCTCGAGCTACTCTCAGTTGCTCCCGTTTCTAAGAGCCGGAGCCGGCTCAGGAAAGCGTCTTCTGGAGGTGAGTCACAGTCTGGCAAATAAATAGAACAGTATACTTTAGAGCAACGGTGGCACCAGCCGGAATTCTAATCTCAAAAAATAAAAGTGAAACCTAGAATAAAATTCCTCATGGGTGTAAGATGAAGCAAAAGTATGGAAACTGTCAGTTAAACAATAGAAAGATCAATCCAGAAACATATATTTTATGATCGACAATCGTATCTGTCTATGGGTTTAGTAAGTCAAGAACAATCCAAGACGAGAACTTGGAGCTCTTCTATTAAGAACAAATTATCAGAGAGTAAGAAAACTTCAACTGTTTATTGGCAAGTATGAACAAAAAATGAGGGATCTCAATTTTGCAACCAAGTACCATGTAATCATTGAGATGTGTCTATCTTATGTTTACATATTCATGTTGTTCTTAAATCTTAATAATGTACCATATCAAATTAAATCGAGGCACATAAGAAGAACAGACACTCTTAGAAGATACCACCTTCATCAAAATAAAGGATTTGTCGAAATGGAAGTGGCAAGTGGTAATATACATTTCTATATATTGAAGATTACCAAATCTCCAACTTCAATAGCCAGTAGAGGATAAACAGCAAGAGATGAAAGAAAGAAAGAAAGGAGACATCAAGGGACCTTCATGAAGTCGGGCATCCTTACCGTCTTCAGCTATTTGACAACACAAATGGCGTGCGCATTTCACAGATTCTGTCATGCGATCGGTACGCAGTTCCAGGTCATCAACCAGCTGGTACAGATAGAGCCAACAGTACGAATTAATGATTAAACAATGATTGCCACATGAAAAATGTAACCAGAGTGACATGAATGGATAGACTACATTTATCGAGCACAAATTGGGCACGCCAAAAGAGTAAAGACACTACAAGTTCTCCAAATAATCAGTGAAATGAAATTCTTTACGAAAGAAAAGGCGCTTTCGCCAAGTAAACGGTAAAAATAAGATGGGCATCATTAAAAATTAGCTCATCATTTACCCAAGTGTAAGGATGGGGTTTTGTTAATATTCAGGAATAAAGGTAAATGTATGTTTTCGTGTGCGCCTCTGTGTCTTCTACGAGCTACGTATGCTTCACAACCACCGCAAGTAAATAACCCCATATGCTGATCAATGAAATGCACAAATAGACAATCAAACTGTCCAGGAAACACACCGGTGCCCAGGACAGGTGCTGATAATATCATCTGAATATAATAAGAGGCAGCGAACTCAAAGTCGACATATCATGACCATCACCAAATATCCAAACTCGATATAAACTCTAAATAAGCATACACAATTGCTAAGTTTTGAGCGGGTTGTGAATGAAAACTAGGCTTTTTCAAGGAATCTCACTGGTCATTCAGGATACTTGGGCAGCAAAAGCATTATGCAGCGTTGCTCATATTACAATCTATTACCTTATCCTATATCCATCCTTTCCGGTGCAGAAAACTAATGTGACTTTCAGTCTGTTGCCTATGTACTTTTCTCGGTAGCATACTAGCCATACATCACAACGATAGAATGGAATGGTAGTAAATAGAAAGCTCTTTGTATTAGATGTAATAGTGAGTGAAGATGGTGAACCAAGCCAAGTAAAGATGCCACAAGAATCATGATGCTATTTTTATTAGCAATAAGTTATTCTTAGCTAATTGCCCAACATCGGAAGTTCTGCCGCCAACCTCATGTAAAACACAATTCTTTGTCACAAATACATTTACCGACAATTATTCATGCTAGGAAGATGCCTCATGCATAAAGTGATATTACCACCGTTACCTCATCCCATGTATTATTCACCAGAGTCAGGGTCTTCTCATGTGACTGTTGCTTATCATTCAATTGACACGATCTGTCTGCGAGGGAGTTAATCTCAATCTTCTGAGTTTCAAGCTTCTGTGTAAGTTTTTGATTCTGAAACTTAAGCACGGCTGCATCAAGCTACACCATTCAAAATTTTCGACAGTTAAAGATATGACCGAACAAAATATCCAAAGGCAACTTATGTAAGATGTATTCAATGAGCAAAAACAAACACTAAATCAAGAGGCAAAGACCACACAACACATGCATGGACAGGAGACTGCCAAACACTATCTGAAAAACAAAAGGTTTGTTGACAAGGTGTGACAAAATCTTGAAACACTTGAGACCTGAAGTGACCTGAATTACATATTATTTTAATTACCAAGAAAAAATCTTCACTTATTTCCTGAAAAGTAAATGTCAAATTTGATGAACTTTGGAAGAGAGATTTTTTGTCAAATAAACTGATATAGTTCTGATAGAGGCCTACTAATCTCCAAACTGCCACACACACATAAATAAAGTACATAAACCTCATTATATATATTTACTTTAATATATAGAAGCGGAAAAACAATTTACACCGCCTCTGCAACAACATCCAGAAGAGGTGACTCTCAAAAGAAAACATGATCTCTATAAAATTTCACTATAAACAGAGATATTGCTAAAGAAAGCTATAATTCAAAACGAGCCCCATTACATGAATACCCATGTATCCTGATTCTGTCATAATACCAACTTTCCTCTAAGCAATTAATTTGGAGAAGCTCGCAGTGCAGCGAATCAAAGCTACACCTACATTGTTACATATTCTAGTTCTAGCAAACTATAAGTAAGAACTTATAGTAAACAAGGCCAGATAGCTGAAACCAGAGTTTGTACTAAGATAAAGCACTAAATCAACCACAACGCTCAGCAGCTCAAATCAATAAACGGATATGCCAAGTGCAGAAAACAATTGCTGGCACATATAACAATCCACTATCAGTTACTGCCTCCAGAGTCAGCAAAACAAACACCAAACAGCTCATCCAAAGGTACGAAAACACACTAAATCATAACAAACTTCCTAAACACAATTCAAAAACAATTCTCATCAAGCAAATCATTCAACAATTCAAATACAAATAACTACATTCTTCACCTTCTTCTCTTCAGACAAAGGCACAAGAGGTTGCCTCTTAGCCGCAGTCGGCGAAATCGTGCTAAAATGCCGCCGCTTCCTATCAGCTTCCCCAGTACTCCCCATCACAAATTCACCCTCAAAACCCTAAAACCAACAGTCCCCCACCAAACTCATAACCCAAACTCCCAAACCAAACTATCACCAAGGGGTATCTCTATCCCCCTGCATGCCACAACAAACAGCTTCACCCACAACTACCAAACTCCTATACCCACTAGAAACGCATTAATTCCACACAAACTGTACCGAATTGAATGAAAACGGAAGCTAAACCCTAATCCCGAAATGAAACTGTTAAACACAATTCCGCAATTAAAGAAGTGAATTCAGCTCGTTTGTGTTTCAATTTTCTGGTTTAAACAAACAAACAAATTGTGAGGAATCACACGCACTCACACGAAAAGCTCTGAAAGCAAACAAATTGAGGAGAGAGAAAGTGGAATTCCGATTAATATCAGGGGAAGGTGGTAAGTGGAATTATGTGAAAGTTAGAGGGTGGTTTTGTAGTTTTAGCTTCTTGATTTGTATCGGAAATGACGGAAATGGCCTCCTTAGGTTTTGACGAGTGTGATGTTCTGATTGGTGGGGCACAGGTGTGGTTATACTGGAGTTCAGGTGATGTGTTGGACTGGGCTGGGATAGATGGGATGGGCCGGATTTTATGGGCATGAATTAGGCCCATTCTTGGTTAGTGAATAGGACAAAGTTTCATGTATGGGCTAACTAACGACCTAACCCGATAATCCGATAAAAAAACTGTTGGGCGAGTTACAAGCCGGTATGGGGCTTGAAACATGCTTTCAATTAACGGCAAAACAGTGCCAAGCATGTGGTTGACCAAAAATCGGACGTGAAATTAC